>JAPKLW010006471.1:0-17302 GCA_026898455.1 Plectranthus barbatus | reverse complement strand
TAGTTGATAAAGGAACGAAAAATCTGATCTTAAAAAAGATATGAAACAAATCAAAGATTGAGTAAATATTGCAGTTACCAAACTGAATAACCGTTCCAAAAATTAATTATAATACAATACCTATACTACCCTTAATGAAATAAAAAATGATTATTTATTTGACACGTGTCATCATATTAACAGCTGGATTAAATAAATCAAAGGTTGGATGTATGTTCATTGTTCATTCACAACACTTAGTTCAGAAATGAACGCAACTATATATATATATATATATATATATATATATATAATTTTATTTTCATATTAAATTTAAAAAAAATTAGTGATGTGATTGTTGATGATTCATCATCATAATAATTAATAAAAAATTGGTCCCAATGCCAAAAAAATCAAAATGGGTATTTCTTAAATGTGTTTAATGTTTTGAGTATTTTCATAATGTGTTTAGTTTTTTTGGTTATTTAAAATATTTTTCACTAGATATATATGCTTCTTAATATAAATGCATCTTGTTCAAGTTAAAAATGCATCATTTCGATGCAAAAAACTGTGACTATTTGGGACATTTTCTATGCATAATTGATGCATTTTTTTTTATCTTCAACGTAAATTTAATGAAATACAACTGTTGAATATGAAATTAAAATTTTTGTGCAAATCATTTGAATTCAACATATGCAATATGTATATCATATGAATTATCTTACAAATACGTTTAATTTTTTATACAATTCATAAAAAATAGATTATTATATGCAAAGATTGCACTTAATATGTATACAAAATGTATATGCTTTAGAATAAAAATGCATTTTGTTCAAGTTAAAAATGCACCATTTGATGCAAACAAATGCAACAATTTGAACATTTTCTATACGTGATAGATGCATTTTTTTTAACCCTAAACGTTAATCTAATGAAGAACATATAACAACTGAATATGAAATCAAAACTTTCGTTCGATTCTATTAATTCAATATATGCAATATGGATATCATATGAATCATTATAAAAAAGCGTTTAATTTGATATATAATTTATAAAAAATAGATTTGAATCGAGAAATATACAATCGTTTAATTATGATAGAAGGAAAGAGAAAATGAGGAGATAAAATGTTTGACTTTTGAGATATATCAACGTAAATTTAAGGATAGACGCTATAATATCCACAAAGTTATGAGAGTATCTGTTTATTTAATTTTATTAACGTTAACTAATAATCATAGCTATTAGATTAGGATTCTAAAGGCGTGACATTTATTCTTATTTAATATTGAAAAGGTATTAACATATAATTACAACTATTTTATATGTATATTTTAAATAAATAAATATATACATCGAAGGTTCGATAGAATTCTCATTTCATTAATAAAAATAGTCATAGCCACTCAATCAGCAATATAGCCAAAAGTAAACTTTGTGCCACTAAACCTCTGTGGTCATCCATTATTTTTCTAGAATTCATCTTTTAATCATTTTATTTGCTTCATTTGTCAAAATGATGCAATCAAATATTGAAAACAACATACTCCTTCCATCCCACTTCAATTGTCCACCTTTCTTTTTTTGTCCGTCCCATTTAATTATCCACTTACTTAAAATGGAAAAATAATACTCACTCACTAATAAAATACTAATTTCTTCTATATCTACTCGCATTGGTTATTGTGCCAAAAACAAAGTGGACAATTCATATGGGACGGAGGGAGTAATTTATTTCTAATTAGTAGTTGTGATTATCAATAAAATTTACTCATTCAAATGTATTAAAACTTATTTAAACTATACGCAATAAATGCGACTATGAGGATATGAATCTTTGAATCAATCCGAAGTTGCACCCCAAGTAACTGGATTAGTTCGAGACACAATAATCACAAACTGTTGCAAACCATTTATGTATGTGTGGATTAGATTTTTATCGTTTGAATTTTTTTGTTAATGATGTCTTGACTCATATTTGAATCTGATATACAGTTTCTAATATAATAAAGATTCGATAAAGTTTAACCTGATTAACACAATAATAATTCTATAAGAAATTAATCTCATAAATATGATAAAGAGAAAAATACTAAGATTTAATAATGATTCAATATGATTAATACGATAAAAAATATTTAATATGATATTAACACTTAAGTTAAATAAAATTACAATAACATAAATAATAATGTCTGAGTAACAAAATCATTAATTGGGTGCAAAAATTATATTTTATTATTTTATTAACAAATATTCATATCCGACCCAAATTTAATTTGATAAAAAAATTATTCGAATTTGACCTGAGACTTTTGAATGCTTGATTAATTTGTAGATTCAATACATCTAAACTCCAATCTATTATTATGTATGAATCTATGTTAAATCATCACATATTAATTTATTTTTAGAGTAGTGATCATATGATAAAAGCTTTTCCATATTAAATGAAAAAGAATTTGGATCCTTTATTTTGTTGATTTAATGGTTGTGATAATTTAGGATTTATTAGATAAATAAGGTAATTAGGGTATCTTAATAATTTAGCCTTTAAGATTGAGTAACCGTCTTCTCTATCTTTAGATCTAAACATTCTCTCTCCTAATTTTATCTTTCCTTCCATTATAATCTAAAGATTATATCTTTCTCGATTCAAATTTATTTTTTATGAATTATATAGCTAAACTTATTTTTACGACGATTCATATGATATCCATATTGAATATGTTAAATTTAGAAGATTCGCACGAAAATCTTGATTTTATATTCAGCTGATATATATTTTTCATTAAATTTACGTTCAGGATAAAAAATGTATCAATTACGCATAGAAAATGTTCCCAAATATTTGCATTTTTTTTGCATTAAATGATCCATTCTTAACTTGAATAAGATGCAATTTTATTCTAAAACATATGCATATTTTTGTATTCATATTGAGTGCATTTTTTGCATTGATTATAAGCTGCAGTTTTATGTCCAAAATATTTCATTTTTTACATCGAATGTATGAACATTATGTTATATAAACTGTACGAAATGAAATTCTTGAATATATATTTTTCACATTTTTACCCTTGAATGTTAGATGGTAACACAAATAATGCACCGAAATTGGGACAAATTTAAATTGATCACATGCGTTGATTTTGATCTTTAATGGTCCAGATTTATTCTTATTTAGCAGCGAAAATCTTTTTATCACCTAATCACTACCTTTTATTTTTATTTTGATATATTTAATATAAAAATATTAATAAACAAAAATAAAATAATATAAATCTTAATTATTTTATAAAAAAATATTACAAAAATTGTACGCATAATCAGCCGTCAAACTATCAAACTGTCGCTCAGAGTTTTTAATACAGAAGCTCATTTTCTAATAGAATCATGGTTGAATATAAACAGCTGATCCAAGAATTGGATTATTATATGGAGCTATATATTACTCCCTCCGTCCCACTCTATTAATCCCATTTGCCTTTTTAGTCCGTCCCATCTATTAGTCACATTTCCTAAAATAGCAAACTTTTTCACACTCATCAATAAAATATTAATTCCACTACACTAACATTGGTTATCGTGCCAAAACCAAATGGGACTAATTACATGGAACGGAGGGAGTATTATTATTTAGGAAGATTCAAATTCAACAATTCCAATGGCATAAATTGTATGATATTTAAATGTAGTGCTTCTTGAATATGTGATTGGATTAGTCTGTCCATGACCACTTGCTCCCTATTTCTTTTACAATTCCGCTACTTTTGGCATGACCGGAGCTTGAAGGAGAAATTAACAATAGAAGCCGCCGTCGACGACCATGGTGGCGGCGCGGCGCTCGATTAGGATTTACTGACTTCGTGTCTGTGCAGTTTTGATAAGATCTAGGCGTACTTAATCTATTTCTTCTTTTATATACATATATAGATGATTATGAAGATGATTTTATAATTTTAAATCGAACAAGGTCCTATATCAGCAGGGCCGGCCCTGTAATTTCGGAGGCCCTGTACAATGAATATAGATGGTGCCCCTATTTTACTATAATAATTATAAATAAAAAATAATAAAATATAATATAAATCTAAAATATAGCTCATATAATCTTTAATTACAAGTTGTTAAAAAATTATAAATTGCAAAAAATACATGTTTTTTTACTTTAAAATCATGCAAGTTTTGATTATATTCATCAATAAATAAATATTAAATAAAATAAATAAGCAAGTAATTTTCTTTTATTATTTTAGTCAGACTCGCCACTAAGAATTCCACAATCTATTTGTTATAAAATAACTAACAAACTATTAGATTATTTTTTTCAATCCAAGAATATTTTTTTTCAAATTCTTCTAAATAGACTAATCATATTTTTAAATCATAAAATTACTAATATAATATTGTATAGTATTTTGATATCTTGTCATTTATTTTATTTGAATTGTTAAACTTATATAAGACAAAATATAAATTTAAGTCATCTACTGTTTTATTTTAAGGATGAATTTCTTTATATTAGGATTAATATAATTTTTTAAATTCAATTCTAAAATAAATAAATAATATATTTATAGTAAAAATTCTATAAAAATGGTGCCCCTATATTTTTGGGGCCCCGGTGCGGCGCACCTCCCGCACGGCCTCAGGGCCGGCCCTGCCTATATGCAACGCCTAGGCTCCATTTTTACAACATTAATTTAGATTTATAATGAGAGATTGAAGAAAGTATTTAAGCTGGGGTGGAATTGTGTATTTTCTCACACTAATCTATATTTATCTATATATTGAAATAAAATAGTATAATAGTAACAATTTTCGGCTAAATTATTAATATTAATATCTATGTGTTTATATATTATATTTATATAATATATTAAAATAGAATAGTAGTTATTCCAAAATAGGCGTAAACAGTAATTTGCGAAAACTAAGGCTAAGAATTAGGGAAGTTATAAAGGTAAATAGGGGATAATACCCTAAATTATTGATATTTTCGGAAAATATGCCAATCTAATGCTGTTAGGGGTGTTCGCGGCCCGGTTTGGAAGCAAAATCTCGGCCAAAATAAGAGGTACGGTTGAGATTTTTTCAAACCAAATCGACCAAATAATTTATCTAAACAAAACTGGCCAAACCGTATAAAAAATGGTTTGGTTTGGCTGGTTAAAGGTTTGAAATAAATTATGTTTAACTTTCAACAATCTACTATAATATATCGAGAATGAAGACTTTTGTTATTTTTAAAAAATTAGAGCTTAAATGTAAATTAATCGATTTCTATTATTTATAATTGCTTATTATAATATAATTTTAATTTTAAAATCATATTTTTATAATTTAATATAAAATGAAAAGAGACAAGTGGGTCAATTGTGTAACGCCCCCAACTGACCTTCTCAATTTGGGGTCGCGCTACATTGATGTTTCAGGTTTTGCCAAACATTTTCTCACTTTATATAAGTAAGCGGAAGACTTTAAATAAAATGAAAAGATAAATAAAACATCAGAAATTTATACTTCGAGTCAAGTTTAAAGAACAACATTCAAATTGTTGTAAATATTTCAGAAGTGGGAAGGATAAATCAGAGAGTGTAGCAGCGTGTGTGTAACGTGGCGGAGATATGCATATGGAGATGCATATCTCAGGATCTAGGGTTTCAAAATACTTCACATCGCCTGTTTACACCCCTGCTCGCCCATTCTTGCTGCTCAACCTGCTATTTTAGAAATAATACGAGGGGCTGAGTACTAATGTACCCAATGAGAAACATGCCCGAAAACATACATTATATAGGAGATATGCTATGCAACTCACACAGATAGACACAGGGTTTTGTTGAAAGGAACCGTGCTATCTAAAACATTTTATTTTGCACGCGTGCTATTTACATGTTATCAGTGGTATCACAAGTAGATTCAACAAGACTCCCTACGAAGTGTACAAGGTCGTAAGCCCTCTATAACTCATCTTCGTGCATTCGGTTCTACATGTTATATTCACAATAACGAAAAATCTAAACTTAATACCTTTTCACCTAAGTCAGATGAGGGTGTACTTCTTGGTTATGGGCATCCCACTCACAAAGGTTATAGGGTATTAAATAAGATTACTGGTATTGTGGAAATAACATGCAATGTTATTTTTGATGAGTCTACTTTAGTGCGCAGAGAAAACAAAAGAAAAGAGGATAGCAATCATGAGACTGATGATGTCAATGATCAAACATTTTTAAATTCTTTCGAGAATATGCGTGTTGATCCGACTAAGTCTATGAATGACTGCAATCCGAACCAGACGCACTCAGCAGGGGTCCAAACTGCTGACCAGGCCAGTGATGCTAGTGATCATGCTGAGGCCACACCTACAAACATCCTAGTTGAATCAGTCGTTCTAGAGATGCTTGATGATGAAGAGGAGGAGACTGCAAAGGACATTCCTTTTGGGGAAGGGATGGTTATGCATGAAGATCTTGGCAGAGGTGCTGCTGAGATTCCAGTTGCTGAAAGAGTTGCAGAAGAGGATCCCGTACCAGGAAATCCTGCAGCAGTTATTCCGGTTGAAGTCAATCCAGATGCTGAGCACCAGGAGGGTGCTATGGCGAACAATGTACAAGACGATGGTCACGCAGGGGAAGAAAATGTGGCTAGACCAATCAGACCAACATGGTTGCGCGCCCATCCTCTTGAAGATGTCATAGGAGATGTCAATGACCCTATGATGACAAGACAAGGGAACGCTATGATGGCTTGTTATATCTCCAGCGAAGAACCCAAAAAGATTGAAGAAGCACTGCTAGATCCGGATTGGGTGAACGCTATGCATGAAGAGCTTGCTGAATTCACACGAAACAATGTGTGGGAATTGATGGATAGACCAGAACATCAAAGCGTTATAGGCACTAAATGGGTGTTCAAAAACAAGAAGGATGAGTCAGGTTTAGTTGTCAGAAATAAGGCGAGACTTGTAGCTAAAGGCTACAGGCAATGCGAAGGGATAGATTATGACGAAATGTTTGCTCCTGTAACAAGGCTGGAGGCCATTCGCTTATTTCTTGCGTACGCTGCTTATCATGAGTTCGACGTGATGCAAATGGATGTAAAGAGTGCCTTTTTAAATGGTGAGCTGAAGGAGGAAGTCTATGTTGAGCAACCACCAGGGTTCGAGCATGGTAATCAAGTGTACAGGCTCAAGAAGGCTCTCTATGGATTGAAACAAGCACCGAGGGCTTGGTATGGAACTCTATCCAAATTTTTACTGAAGAATGGTTTTCAGAAAGGGAGGATTGATCAGACTCTCTTTCGCATTGAAGATGAAGGAAATATTTTGCTGGTGCAAATATACGTTGATGATATTATTTTTGGCTCTAGGAATCAAGGATTATGTGACAAATTTTCAGAGCTCATGACCAGCAATTTCCAGATGAGTATGATGGGAAAGATGTCATATTTTCTCGGATTGCAAGTTCAACAATCCAGCGGAGGAATTTTCATCCATCAGAAGAAGTATACTCGCGACTTGATTGCGAAATATTGTCCAAAAAAGACGAAGAGTCTGAGAATTCCGATAAGTACGACGTGTATAGCCGCACTTGAGAAAGAAGGAGACGATGTGAATCCTACTCTTTACAGAGGAATTATAGGTTCACTTCTGTATCTCACCGCCAGCAGACCTGACATATCTTTATGCCGTTGGATTGTGTGCTAGATATCAGGCAAATCCTAAGAAGACACATCTAGACACTGCTAAGCGGATTGTGCGCTACTTGAAGTGCACAGAAGGTCTGGGAATTTGGTATCCAAGAGCAGACAGTCTTGCTCTAAGTGGATATTCGGATTCAGATTTTGGAGGATGCAAGATCGACAGAAAAAGCAAGAGCGGTACATGTCAATTTCTTGGACATAAGCTCATCAGTTGGTTCAGCAAGAAGCAGCACTCTGTGGCCACATCTACCACTGAAGCAGAGTATGTGGCGGCTGCTAGCTGTTGTTCACAAATTCTCTGGATAAGGCAACAGTTGCAAGATTATGGGATTTCTCCTGAATGTGTGCCTATCTATTGTGATAACAATAGTGCGATAAGCATTACTAAAAATCTTGTGCATCATTCTAGAACCAAACACATTGATATCCGTCATCATTTTATTCATGATCATCAAGAAAAGAAGGATATTAATATCAAATATATTTGCACGGAAGATCAAGTGGCTGATATTTTCACAAAGCCTCTTCCAGAAACCAGATTTAAGGAGTTATGCATAAAGCTAGGTCTTATGGAGTTGGATGAGACCATGGATGAATGAAATGCCATTTTCCTCATTTTTGGAATTCTTGGTTTTCTCTAGATGCTATGACAGTCATCAGAACGCTGAGTTTATATGCTGAAGGAAATGGTGTGCTGAATGATAGTGTTCATTGTCATGATATATACAAATTTGAAATGATGAAATGCTGAATAGTTGGCGATTCTAGCAGAATTTCTATATTATCAACATAAGGTCTTATCATGGTGAAGACATATTATAAGGAATTCTATCTCAGCAGAATTGTTGAATTGGAATTATAATAAACGGACGATCAAAGTAGAAAAGTTTACTTGATTTCGTTAAAAAAAAACTACATACGATCCGAAGAAGGAGAACAGTCAAAAACTACAGAAAGTACATATTAATTTGCAGAAGAGCGAGAAGGGTAGAAGTCGGTGCTACGGAGGGTGGACGATCCTTCTGCTAACTCAGGGAATGACTACTCCAGCAGCCAGCTAAGCTGCATGCCGTTGAGCAGAGGAGTTGAAGGGTAGATTCGAACACAGTCTCGGACAGATTCAAAGATTAGGCCCGCCCAGTCGGCCTCGTCTTGCTCGTCATCCATGGCAAGCATGACTTGCCAGATTTCCTTGGACAGAAGGAAGTCGTTTGGATCTTCACCCAGTATCATGTGATTGGCAACATGGAAAAGGTCTCGGTATGGAGACTGAAGATCTATAGCCGCAGGAGTTGGAGAGAAGCGAAACGCTGAAGAATGGCGCCACATTCGCCAGGCTGTCCACTCCGGAGCCACTGCCCCATCCTTGTAAGTAAGGACAGGAAAGCAACCCCTGGGAAGTCCGAAGTCCCTCGCAAAGGACTTCGCAGACCATCGCACCATAAATTGCATCTTTCTCTGCCATGCAATCCTTGAGGAACATCCGAAGCAGATCCCCGTGATAGTGTTGAGGGGTGGTAGTTACAAACTGCTTTAAACCAGCGTTGGTGATCTTTGTCATCACAAAGTCTGCCTTGGAAGGCATGTCATGGTAAAAAGCACGGAGGGTGGCTTCATCTAGGATTTGGTTTCGGGTAACGTCAAACATGTCACTCGGAGACTCCATGGGAAATGTCGGAGAGAAAGGAGTTTTTCTTTAAGGAGAAGAGTATAGAAGAAGGGTTGTGATGTTGAAGATAATCACAAGTAACCCTTTTATAGAAGGAAAATGGTATCACAGATCGAATTATCACCAGAGAATGAAGCGTTACGATTGCATGGAGAGTCAAATCGTTTCAACAGTGACGGTTAGAGATCAGATCAACGTATGGCTCAAGGAGATTTTATGACGATTCGATCTCCTAAATCTTGGTATATGCTACCATGACATCAATACTTCTTTATTCGTGTATGCTGAGTCATCGTTTCATTTTCCATGTCATATTTGAAGGAGGAAAATTTTTGGCCAAATTGGTGTTTAAAATCTGTGTGATTTGAAAGGCAATTAATACGCCTAAAAAGGTAAATCACATTAGAGACTGCCACGTCAGAATACTCGAGTGCTTCTCGGAGAAGGTGAAGAGATGCGACAGGACGCGAGTATTTGGAACCGTTGATTCGTATCATAACTAGCAGTGTGAATCCCAACCATTGGATTCTCGATTTTATCCACTTAGCAAAATATTGCAATTCCTGAGGGTAGCAAAATTTTAGAGTTGATGAGCATATATGTTCCTTGTGAAGAATATTTCATCTCAATGCTGAGTATACCTCCAAATATGAAAGCTGCTCAGCCCACCTCTGCTGAATCATCAACGGCCAGTATTGCCATATTCTTCGTTCAATGTAAAAGATGGCGCGGTAGTATGGTTTCGTATATTGATGCCATGTATTGACTGCTAATTATAGTAAAAAAGGTCGTGAATTAAGGTGACTCGCTGACTTGCCAAGGAAGAAGCATTTAATGCGTACAGTCAAAAGGGACGAATGGAGAAGAGACACGTCATCAAAGACAAGATAGCGGAATGTTGATTTTTGCACGATACATCAAATGTGCCCAGCCATTGATCAATTTGAGGAAATTCTATTCTATCCGTCAGATTTATCTTTATATACTAACTTCCTCAAAACCACATCCTACTCAAATTCAAATTCAAATCCCTAAAACCCTTCATCCCTGTTCTCTCAAATTCCTAAAACCCGAACCTCACCCAATCTCTGAATTCTCAACAATGGCTTCAAATCCCAACTCTCCAAAAACACTAAACACAGAACCCAACCATCCTGAATCACCCCAAGCCTTGAATCTAGAAGATTTCATTTCATCGTCTCCACTGCAACCACCCACCTTCATTTACCCACCGATTGCCGGTTCTCCGCTGCATGTCCGACATGCACCTGGTTTCACTGGCATAGTGAAGAAGGAGGATATTGACGAATCCATCCCCTATAGCAAACTTGTTTTTTTTGCCCGGAAAAAGGAATTATCAGGCCATACAAGGGAGCAAAGGCGTCTGGCGCAAATCATGAAAGATAGGATTCTATATATGCCTCTCGCCACCAAAGTCTTTCCAAAATGGATTCTAGACCTACTCCACTCAGAATCATTGGTAAAATATCTCTCCGCTGAACCTGTTCGCTTTCACCCTCATATGGTTTCAGAATTCTATGCTAGGGCTGTTATACAAGAAGATAATAAATCCTTCAAAACTAGCATATATGGTAACATTGTGGAAGTTAGCGCGGATTTACTTTCAAGAATGTTTGGGCTTCGAAATTACGGGGCCAAGATATCTCAATACAAGATTAATGATCTTGCTGAAATGGAGAGACATTGGAATCTCTGGAGGAAACAAGGAGAATTAAGGGACAAGAAAGGACAGTTGATTACTTTCAAGGTTGCTACCCCGATTAACACTCTGTCTGATGAGTACAAGCTCCTTGCGGAGATAGTAATCAAAATGCTTCAATGTGATGCTGGTTCCTACTCCGAACTCTCTGCCAAGAAGTGCTCTGTTATGATGGCGTTGAACGATAACATTAAGGGTAATTGGGCGGAATTCTTTTTCAAGCGATGGGCTGAACATGCTCGGAAGAATGATCACATGGCAGTAGACGGAACGTTCTCTTCGAACGTGAATTTTGGGCTGAAAATCAGTAAATACTTAGAGATGTTGTTCACCAATACGAGAGTTGATCGTGGTGAAAGTCTACTTCCTACAGATTACATCCCAGCAACAAGGAAGGAGGCCAAGCCTGTGAATAGCCGAAACCCTCGGAAGTTGACAAGGAAGTCTAATGTGGACAAAAACAAAACCCACATCCCCTGAAGAGCCTGATGCAGCCACTACAACACTTCAAATCTTACAGCCTGCTATTCCCATGTCTGCTGAAGAGATTGCTCTATTGCAGACAAACGCTGAGACAGAGCACTGCTTCAAAAATCTCGAGGAGATTGAGAAATTGGGGAATTTACCAGCTGATCAAATCAATGAGATAATGACTGCGAAGGAAGCCGAACAACTTTCGTTCGTTCTTGGAGCTATGGCGGTAGAAATTCCAACCAAGAAGAAGAACTAGAATCTCCTCTCCTGCAAAGAAAGAAAAGAAGAAGACCAGGAGAAAGTTGGAGCTACTTTCTGAGAAGGAAGAATTAGAGAAGGCAGAAGCAGAGAAGAAGGCTGCTGAAGCCACTGCAAAGAATGTTGTTGACATTGCAGCAGAAAAGGTGTCTGCTGAAGACACAGCAGAGGACACTACTGAAATTGATCCAGACTACGTTCCTTTGTCATCCAGAAGCTTCGACGAGCATGTTCAAGGAGTAAGAACAACTAAGAGGATGCGAGATGCGCAATGGAGAGAGATTGAGAAGAGAGAATATCAGAAATTCATTGCTGAAATAACGTTTGAAGGAAGAGACAGGGAATTCGAACGTATAAAGTCAGCCGCTGAAGAGTTTAAGGCTCAGAAGAGAGCCGCTCAACAGGCACTAATGGAAGAACAAGCTATCAAGAAAGGGAAAGGCATCAAAGACGGAATGATCTCTGTTCTCATTCCCCAAGTCAGCAGTGAAGGAGCTATCATATCTTCACAAGATGCTATGTCAGATGAAGAGCTTGACAAGGCAATTCACGAAGGTAGATTCAATGAAGTGAAGTCGATTGTGGACTTAGACAGAAGCTCAGATGAGGAACCTTCTTTTCAAGACTTACCCAAGAGATTACCAGGGAATCCAGACGCAGGCCCATCTGGAACTGAAAGAGATTTGGATGACCAGGAAGGAAGTCATGCCAGGGATAAATCTGCTGAGCAGATTGAACACTTAGCTGAGCAAGCAATTGTTGTGCAAGAAATCCAATCGCCACCAATCACTTTTGAGGAATCATCTGCTAGAGGTGAGGAGATAGTTGCTGATGAAGGTCCTCACACAAAAGCTCATCCTGATATCGTCTCTGACGAAGAATTCACAGGCATATATGATGCAAAATCTCTAACGATAATCTCCTCAGAAGGCGTGGACCCACTTTGATTATCATTCATGAGAAGTAAAGCAAATCCTGAATTTGATTTGCTGGGTCAAGAAATTGATAAATTCGTGTCCTTGATGGTTGAGGAGGATATAAAAGGTGTATTCGCTGGAGTATTGGAAGAAGATACTCCTGAAGAGAAGATATTGGGAGAAGAGTTTAGACGGTGGAAGAAGTATGACTACATCTCTCATGAACTTGGTATGGAGGAAAGAGAGATAATGATGGCTTGAAAGGGAGTGAGTTTCTGGAAGCATGAAGAGTTGTGGGCAAACGAATGGATGGATCAATCTCCTTGCACAAAGCAATACTCTGATAAGGCTATCAGCGAAAGACTTCAGTTAATTGAGGCTCATCGGAGAACGTCCTCTCCTCGTTCCTTGCCAATATCAACATTTGCTCCCGACGGATTATCTGATGGACACATACAACTCTCAAGACGTCAAGCTGAAGCTGCTGCTGAATACAAGAAACGCCAAGCAAAACTCTCAAAGTTCGAAGAATCATTGCATCAAGCCCGATTGGCTGCGATTCGAGCAGCAGAAGAGAGCAATGCTCAAAGGTTCGAGATCGTCGCCTATCAGGACAGAGAGGAGGAATTGCAAGCCTACATGTTAGCATTCTCTATAGCAGAAGCAAGGAAACTCGAGGAAGCTGAGAACGCTGCTGCTGAAGCAGAGTTTCTAAAAGGGATCGAGGAAGCAATATATCTGCTAGCCACCACTGATCGAAGAGAAACTGCTGACACAGAGAGGACAGAAGTAGTCATGGAGGAAATTTCCACTTCCACTGCTAGGAGTCAAGCAGTCATTATTCCTACTACTTCATCCTTCTTTGCTACTCCGATTAGCACGCTCCATCTTCCAACATATCTAGACTCTGTTGTTCAAATGTTCGTTCAAAGTGCTGTGTCTACTATATCTGAGAGAATGGTGATTGAAGCCACAAACATAAGGAGGGAAATTGCGGTAGTCAAATCCAACGTTGATACCATAACAGCCAGAGTGAACACAGTCGAGTCCCACGTTTCCTCTGTCAAGGACTCTGTGCAAGAAATAAAGACAGACGTAGTAGAGCATAAGCAGCAAGTGGACAGCAAGGTGAATTCCTTTTCTTCCAGACTTTTGGATGCAATCAAAGAGGGGGAAGCAAGAAGGGCTGCTGAGGCTATTTAGAGGAAGAAAGTGAAGGAAGCAAGAGCCGCTGCAAAAGAAGAACAGAGGAGAATTCTTGAAGAATTCAAACGGAAAGAGGCTGAGCTCAAACAGAAGGAAATAGAAGTGAAAATCAAGATGCTCGAAGAAGAGAACGAGAGGTTGGCCAAGGATCTTGAAACAGAAGCTGCTGAACGTGCATCTGCTAAGGAGCTTCTAGACAAATTCGTGGAGCTAGCCTCAATCAAATTCGATGAATTTGATAAGATGAAGAAGCCTGCTTCTGACTCATGATCATTTCCTTACCCTCTGGTATTTTTTTTTTTGTGTGTCTGTTTCCATCAATTTCATTGTATCTGTAATGAACTTCCCATATGAATGAAAATTGATCAGACTGAGACAACCTCTCATTGTCAATCTCTGATTTTCACTGTGTGTCTTAGTTGAAATACACTATCTGTGTATTCAACACATCTGAAAACAATTGGATTGAGATTGAAAAAGTAATATGTCTGCTAATTTTATTTGGGTGCTAGGATTCCTAGCATATTACCTTTGCAGCATTTACTTATGCGTTTAATCGAGAAATTTTCCCAGCACTTGTTGAGGGGGAATTTCATTTTTTTTGCTTTGCTTGAACTAAGGTGGTTAAACTCTGTGTTAGATTGCTAGAATAGTTTAGTATTTTGTAAACACAGACATTCTTCCTCTTAGCTTCAGCAAATGATAGTAAGCTTTGATCGCACCAAAAAAGGGGAAATTGTTGGGAAATTATTCAGAAAATCTCCCTTAGGAGTCATTTGTAAAAGGTTTTGTTGAATCAAACCTTAGCAATTGGTCGATCATTTGCTGAATTCTAGATAGTCTAGCATATCATGTAATGTCCTGTATAGGTCATCTATTGAGTTGTAATAGTTTAGTCTGCTAGAAGATCTAGCAGCAGACATCGGAAGTCGACGTTTGCTAGAAGCCATGCGGTAGCAGAATGCTAAGGCTTTAGCATCTGCTAACGGTCAGCAAACCCAGGAAAATGCTAGCAGAACGGATGTCAAAGAATCATCGCGGGAACCTTTAGCGTGACAAACATTCGATAGCAGATTGCTAAGGAGCATTAGCAGAACAAGAAAGTCAAAGGTTGGAGACACACAGCTATTCTGACAGAAAGTACACAAAAAGGGACGGAGCCTTCCCAAAGTAGTTCGAAAAGTACAATGCAACGCAAAAAGGGACTGAACAAGTCATATCACTCTCGGACAAAGGAGTCGTTGTGTCTAACGGATATGGAGGTTCAAGATTTGAATCTCCATCTATAAAAGGCAGGTCTAAAGGTGAGAATGACTACTGCTTTTATCACTTCTGACATTCACGAACACTCAAGCAAGAGATTCCTTAGACAAAGTGAACAAAGTAAAAAGTAGTCAGTTGAGAGCTGTGAGAAAGAATATTAAAAGCTCTCAACAACCAGAAGTGTCGTTCATTGATTTACTGACACTCCATTGAAGAGATTCTTGATTGCATTCAAGAATCCTCAATCATTGGGATTCATTTCTTTTAAGAAAGAATCTAACAGTCGAACACCTGAAAAGTTCTAGACTAAGACCGGCACTTAGCCGTATTCAAGGGAAGTCAGGAAGTGACTATAAAACTTCTAAATCAGGCAAGGCAGGAGTTTCGAAGGTGTGCCCTTGACTTAGCCGAACCAGCATCTGAGGAGTTCAGGTTATCAGAGGATAGCTGTCAAGTAGCCAGGCCGAAAGCTCACTGCCTACTTAACTGTAAAAGGCGAATCCTTGTAATCTGTATACTTACTTAGTGAATTCTTAGCGTATCGGCTAAGGATTGGACGTAGATCTCTTTGGATCGAACCACTATAAACACTGTGTCCTTTTACTGTTTCATTGCTCACACGATTTAAAACCTAGCAATCATATTGTTAGTGTATAACTGTGAAGAAACCTAATCTATCTCAGAGCTTAACTAACTTTGAAAGGAAAAACATAAAGTGCAAGTGACGATTATTTATTCCGCTGCATTTCGTGTTTCTGTCTAAGCACGACGACTCTGATATTTAAGGACCAACAAATTAGAATTTTTCTAAATCCTGCAAATAAAAGGGTATTTTGAGAAGTTCTCACAATTCTGACCAATTCTTGAATATGTATATAATATTGTCTATTTAAGGTTTTTACATAGTGAAAATGGCTATTTAGATATATTTCCACTTAAAAAATGAAAACTATTCTCTATATAAAAATTATGATTATAAATTTATTTTTATTTTTATCTTAGATGAGATTTAACTATTGTACTTTTTTTTCCTCTCTCCCACTATTATATTTGTGTGAATTATTGAAATGATCATAACTTATTACAGAAAAATTTATTTTCCACTTATTATATCAATTTAAAGTATTTTCATGTCATTATATGAGATTTATATTACATAAATTTAGAATTGATAATCTTCACAAAATTACAATAGTTGCTTATTGTCCAATATGTAACAACTTTATAATCATGATTAACATTCCTTTTAACTGAATAGCATATCTGAAATGTTATATGTGGGTGGAACACAATATTTATGGTAGAAAAATATTGTTTATATTTTTTAGGAATTTAGATTCAAATTCCTTACTTTTTGTGTTTTAATGTGTCAAAAATTGTATGAAAATCATCAGTTTAGAGTGTCTCTAGATTAGTTCTAGTTTGTGTAAAACTTGTAATGTCATGTTATATAGGATGTTAATAAAGTTATAGCGGAGTTGATCAATACAAACAGGTACGGGAGCTAATCCACCAGTTTGGGATGCACAAGGAGTTAGAAGAAACGGGTATTCAGTTTACCAGTTTGGGATTCTCACTTTCAGAGAAACTTGGAGAAAACACCAGTTTGGAGTACACCAGTTTACAATCAAGATTGGATTTGAAGTATAGGCTAAATGGAAGGTAGGGTTTGTTGGTAATTCGGGTACTTTATGGTAAATTCCCGATGTGAAATATTTAATTTCGTCGTAATTAAATATTACCAACATAATCTACGCGAAGAGTAGATGATTGTGGTATATTTATTTTCTCAAATCCAAATTCCGGTGAGTGAGAAATGAGACCACAAAGTGACATGGGTTGGTGGGATTATTACATGAAGTGAACATGTAATAAATGAAGTGTATCCCACATTGATAGATTAAAGTAATTAATCTATGTTTTGAGGTGTGTAATAAACATGTATTGCAATTTGAATGTGGATAATTACACCACATTTTGCACATGGGGAATTACACATGAATGTTGAACGCTTTTTGCACATGGTGAAAATGCATTTAAAATTTGCAACGGCTCCATTGATGGCGTCGGTTACCCATGTCTCATGCCTTGTAA
>JAPKLW010006470.1:0-17303 GCA_026898455.1 Plectranthus barbatus | reverse complement strand
TCTTGGATTTAATTTACTTTCACTGTTAATTAATACCTTAAATTCTAGTTAATATAAGTCAGAGGTAGAGGCATACTTAAATTCCATGGGATTCTACTATATCACATTGAATTGAGTCTTATAAATTTTTTTAAATACTAACTAAAAAAATTTTCCGACCGCGGGAGAGCAGCCCAGCCCAAGGCTGGTTTCGCCGGTGATATAAATTGTTATCTTCAAGAATTCCATGTACATCAACAATTAATTATCATTATTATGACTATACCGTATAGGGTGATAAGCATATACTGGGAATATCATAATAAATTAAATAAATTACCTAAAATTAATTAATATATGTAAAAGACTAATATTTAATTAAGCAGTAGAGTAGGGCTAAAAAGTAAGACCTATGGAAAAAAAAAATAATAAAAGAAAGCAATGATTCTAGCGTTGAGATGCAGCCAGTGATCCAAATTTGAATAATGAAAAAAGATAAATAATGTTTCATATAAATTGACAATCAACAAAAGTCATTTTCTTGATTTTCTAAGTTGGGATTGATCTATCTATCTAGCTGGGTCTAGCTATTTTATATTTACTGATGAGCAAGTTTCCAAAAAATGGAAATTCAGCATCCAAATAGAAACAAATAAAATTGGCTGAATTTGTACATCACTAATATTCTTCACAAACAAATTAATAATTGCTGGTTGCCAGTATCAGATGCTTTTTCAATTGCCACTATTATACAAACCAACATTTTCCTATGCATCACTTGTAAACAATTTCACCCCTCAAAAACTACGGTCCCCACCCCCTACTTTCTAACATGCATACAAATCTTACCGATCTCGGAATGAAGTGATTAATTCATGCACTTTTTCTATGATCGATTAGTCATGAATTCGAAAATACGAAATAGCATTTCCTCTTCATTTAAATTATATACCCAATTTCATCTATACTTGTGCGAACCACTTCTAGTTTAAATATTGATGAGATTATTTACCTTTTGAAAGTTTTCAGAATTATTTTAATAATTACATTACTACTAGTACTTATTATCTGAAACTCTATTAATAATTACGAGATCAATATATATCTGAAACAAAAAAGTGTTAAAAAGTTGGCTGTATACAATTTAAGTAACTAACTATTTTTCCTCGATTGTATGGCTTTTTCCTTTTACATAAATTGGAACAAAATATGCACATCAAATGTTGCATACATAATATACGTATATATATACAAATATGAATATATGTGTCATTGCATTTGCAGGTGTATTGAGAGAGAAATTAAGGGTCCCCCACTCTCCAACCCTAAAGTGAATAAATGCTCTTACAGAATATGGAAACTCTCACTAGCCTGTCTGAAAAACCTGCATGGTGGAGGTGGAGGCGTGACAATTTTCAATTTGCATCTAAATTTATAGGGACCACTATTAATCTTTATCACTAATTAAAATATATATATCATGTGTTTCTACCTCAGCTTTTTCCTTCACAAATACCTTATTTTTTAAGCCCTAAAACAAATTCTCCCTCTTTGATTGCTCCTACTTAGGACCTCTATTTATATCCCCCATTTGCCACTCTTTTCTTTGTGCAATCAAAAACCCTTCTGCAGATGAGAAGAAGTAACCCTAAATGTATAAGAGCTCTCTCTCTCTCTCTTGAGTAGTTTCCTTCTCTTTGCAGTTGCAGCCATGTAATAGTGTCGGGTAAAGCTGCCAGCATGATCTAAGCTTTCCTCTCTTGTCGAGGAAGGAAAGATTAGGTCATGTGGCAGCTTCATCCCACGCTGTTGGCACGAGATATAGAAAACCCTTGTATGTTGTTTTTTGTTATAACTTTGTTTTCAGCTTCGAATCAACAGCTTCAATTTGAACGGGATTGCGCGAAAAAACCTTGAGTTTTTTCCATTTTAGGGTTTACCTTTTCGGGTTACTATTCTTGAATATTCATTTATTTTGATTTTCTAGCTGCTTCATGATTTAATTCCTTCAATTGTGTTTTGCAATCTTGCTTAGGGTTTCAGCTTCTGGAGTAAGAAGTGTTTTTTATTTGCTATTTTATTTTAGGAAACTCATATATTCTTGGACACTATTAATTATCTAATTACTTGTGTTGTGAATTTGTTGGAGTGATAAATCTATGCGTATTGCCGTTCATAATTCTTTAAAAAAAAAAAAAAAACCCTTTTTATTGCAGTTCAAATTTCTAACCCTACTTTGTTTGATCCATTGTCTAGATAAACCTCTTGTTTTCGTTGAAGATATTACATTCCCCTCTGATTCTCATTCTCCACAGTTAACTGTCTCGAATTCTCAATATGGACACGATCCAATCTTGATCTAAATTTGGAAAATCCGTTGTTTGTAGGGTTTGTTGACAAGATCTTGTTGTTGTTGATGTCTATAGCTAATTGTGTTGTGGATTTGAGCTGCTCTATGTTCATCTTCAGACAGGGAAACGCACAAGTAAACTATATAATGAGCCAACTCTGCAGTCAGCTTCCAATATAATTAATATTTCACGGCTAGTGTAGCAAATTAAAAATTCTATTTTTTCCTAGGTTAATGTATCGAGAGCCTCTTGAGTTATATCATGTGATCGATTTTCAGATAAATTGAACTGCTGCAATATATGTATATACATGTGTGTGTGTGTTTATATAATTCTTTGGGGGCATGCAAACGATATACAAGAAATTTGTCTGAAGGGTTTGTTGGAATTTATGTACTGATCGATCAGAAAGTTGAGACAATGAACCAGCAGGCTTCATATTTCAGTTTTTTGTCCTTTAACGGCTGCTAACTCTGCCTAGCTAGCTCTACATAAATTAAATAAATAAAGTGGAATAAAAGAAATTGGTAGTGCAATTTTCTTTTTAAAATAGAAATGCATATATCACACACTATATCCCCAAAATTTTTTAAGCTTCGACCTTTTTTTAAAATTAGGCGCTTTCACCATCCCAAGTAAGAGATTGAACCTAGTTTGGAGACTTTTTAGTATCAACTCCCTCCGTCCCACCTCCATTGTCCCACTTTCCTTTTTCGTCCGTTTAACATCAGTTGTCTCATTACTTAAAAAGGCGATTTTTTTACACTCAACAATAAAATATTAATTCCACTCAACTTACTTTACACTTACACTCACACTCGTTGGTTATTGTGCCCGGTCAACCTGGGATAATTCAGCCGGGACGGAAGGAGTATATGAAACATCCATGTAGGTTCTATTGTGTTTGGAAAAGAATATTTCTTCATTCATAATCTATATATATATAAAAGTAGAACCCCAAGAAAAAAAAACTCCCGCTCAAATGAAACTTCTATATATAATTATACAATATATTAGGTAAGAAAAAATAATTATGAAAGGTTTAATAATAATTACAATTCTTAATTAATGTTAAAAAAAGTTCAATATATATAAAATGAAACGTACGAGTTTAATATTGAATTCCCAAATGTAGCCATAACTTCAGGAATGTAATTACTATAATTAAATTATAAATAAGATAGTTATGCAAAATTAGCTGTGTTCTAATTTAAATAAATCATAGTGAATTAAATTATAATTATGGTAGTTATGTACAATTAGTGGTATTCTAATTAAATTTATTCAAAGAAAAATTAGTATAAATAGGATCAAAACTTCCTCAAGAGGCATCCATACTTTATATCATCCACCTTCTATTGAACAAATGGAGTCTCGGGTCTCATTGCAGTAGTAATATTTTGTAGAGAAATGAATGGAGAAAAATGGTCCTAGAAGAACGCTGGGAGTGTAATGATGATGAGAAGTGTATTCACCAATTCAATAACATTTAAGATTGTTATGTATATATTATTTTAAATTTTTTTGCTCTTAGTTATTTGTTTTGATTTTATTAATTATTTCCTCAATGTCATGAATTTAGAATTACATGTATATTTTCTAGGATGAATAATATTCCACTTTGTAGTAATATGATCACATGTGATCATGTTGTGATGTTCTATATTTTGTATCTCATATTGTTATTATGTTTATATTTTGTTTGATTTACAAGTACAATAAAGGCTTGGTAAGTTTCATTCCATTCAGTTCTTATCTTTTTTTTTTTTTTTAGCTTTTGTTAAACTTCTAAAAATATTCTTCATTAGTTAATTAATAATTGTTATGTTCAATTTGCGGTTTCCTTTTCAAAAATTCGCAGTTTACTTTTTATTCTTAATTTATAAAAAAATTCTTATCTATAAATTGTAACTACTCAATTCTTATCTTGGTGAAGATAAGATAGCTTATTCTATATGGGAAATATTAAATGATAATTAACTTTATGATTCACTGCATTAATAATATTTGATTTTTGTATATATTTATTTACATATCTACATTTATACTTTTCTTAAAAGTAAGACTCAATTATGAATATTTTTTCTCACGTAAACAAATCATTCAAATTAATCACTTATGGAAAGAAGTTTCATATAATACATCTAATATGACAGTAAATGGGATTATGGAAATATTTTATAAATTAATCTATTCATAAATTTCAAAAAATAAAATGACTTAATAAATATGAGAATTGGTAAAATGAGTTATTCTTTAATTTTAACATTCTTTCTATAAATAAATAATGACTATACATTAAAAAAGGAAAATTTTGAAAATATAAAAAAATTAAAGTCACATGCAAAGAATAGCAACTCTTATAAAAAATGTACAAAATAGCAAAAATTAAGTTAAAAGTCTAATTTGTCCTTAATCATCACTTGATTATTTGGAAGTGTTGAATCAAAAATATCAAATCTGTTGATTTAGGTAAGTTATTGATGGAATGAATATCTAATTAGTTTTGTATTTTACAAAATTAAATATAATATTTGTATTCATCATAACATATTTTAATGAGAAAAATAATTTAGAATTGATGACCAGATTTAAACAAAAAAATCCCGATTCACTCCCTTTTATACGATTAAATGTGAATTTAATTGATTATTAATTAATTGAATTCATATCCCTATTTCTAATTTCAATTCATAGCACCCTTAATTTAATAAAATTTGAAAAATATATGGTGCCGACACCCAAATTAATTAAAATAAAAAATGTGTTTGTTTTAAAACCACATCCAATTCATGCCTAATTTTATTATCAAACTAATTTTTATTTTAATAATTATTAAAGCGTGAATACAGATGTGATAATATTTTATAAAGTACAATCCACACCCAAAAGTAAACTAAATAATCCATATTAAACATTTATAAATATTCAATTGAATAAATATTTTTTTAATAATTAGTATTTAACATTGACTCATATAGGAGAATATTTTATTAAATATAATTTACACTCTAAATTCACACAATTTAATATAAAATATTAATCATTAAATTCACGTCTGTATTAAATAAGATTCACGATTTCCATGTAACTGTTATTATTTTAAGATAAAAACTTGATTTTAATCTGAACATACTCAATTGTAAATTAAGATTTTGCAATTAAATATTCAAAATATTAATTTATATTAAAATTCTAAGATAAAAATTTGATTCAAACCCTAATATTGTAGCATCCATTGTTTTTTTTTTAAAAAAAGGAAATGCCCACTCCACTTTAAATTTTTGGTTTGGAAACCAAATAATAGGGATATTTACATAACTTTTGCTATATTATGCATTTTTTCATAAGAGTTTATATATATTACATGTCAAATAGTAAAAATTATCATTTTAGAATTTTCCCCAAAGCATGGTTTTCCAAAAATACAAAACTTCTCTTTACTTTCGATATAATTTTAATATCTCATTAGCAAGTTATAAATATAATATTTATTTTCAAAAAAATATATTTACTCTTAATGATGTGTTTTATTGCAGCTCATGCATATTAAATATTGGCATAAAGAAATTTTTTAATCAAAAAATTTAAATTGAGTAATATATAAATTTCACTACTTTTTATGTCAAATCTAAAGTAAGTAGTTAATTGATAAGTTTATATTTTACTATATTTGTAGGTATCTGGATTCGTTTTCATATGCATGATTGTGTCTTAGTGTATGTCATGCTTTCGTTGGAATAATTTTGTAGTTTTTTCGTGAGAAAAAACGAGAGAAAAATAGAGGAAGATTCGAGTATGAAGTTTGAGCTTTGTGACAATTGACGCCCTTTTCATGATGGTTGTGGCAGGGAGATAGGACAGTCGATATAAAGTTATGAGAGACGAGGAATAAGACAATATTACGTGTGATGATTGACACGAAATGTGCATCGACCAACAAAGGAAGTAGAAATTTTTTAGCCCGCGGGATTTTGGGGCTTTTAACCCTGTTTCACTTACCTAACCCTTTATAGTATATATCTATAGACAATAGGGCATTATTTGTAGCATAAATAAACATTTTTTAGTTTATTTGCTTATAATGCAAATGTCTGTATGCATATTTAGAAGAGATGAGAAGTCGTGGTAAAGTAGTGACGAATTCAAAAAAAAACTGTTAAGATGGTTTAATTTGTTTTTTACATAACAAAAATCAGCTCATAATGATAATAAAATATATATAATTCATACACCTAAATCAATTTCAAAACTAAGTATAAGCTAAAAAGCCAACATTAAATAAAAATAGTTTTCGGCTCTTCTTAATTCTCAGCTCTCACCCTCTCTTTTTCCCCCTTTTCTTAATAATTCGTCGGTAAAAAGAGATATTTCTTATTTCATGATAAAAATGTCTTATAATTCTATATTCCTATTACTAAAACTAACCAATTTTCTATTGAGGGAGCTGAAACTTACCTTTGCCTCTAAGTAGATTCACCAACATAGTGAAGTGTGTATAGAGAGTGGATAAGAGAATATAATTGTAAATCAATTATGATTAATTCAGTAATTTAAAACTCACAATTTATCTTTACTGACTAAATTAAAATGCATTTAAGATATATTAAATTTTAATATTTTATTGTTATATATACACACGATAAAATAATTAATATAAATTCTAAAAAATTATTCATATAAATATATATGCACCCTGCGCAACGCACAGGCAGAAAATTCATAAGATAAGTTAGAGGCTATTAACAACGATGTGATATATTAATTTTTACGAAATTTATAATTGTAAAAAACTGAAATGCATAATAAGCAAGAGTCTCAAATACAAAAAAATATAAATGCTAAAAATCTGGAAATTTGATTGACTCAAATAATTAAAGTAAGAAAATGAAACTTATCTCTAAGTAGAATTATAAGCAAGCGAGCAGATAAGAGTAGTTTCAAGCTCAATAAAAATATAAAATCAGAGCTCAAATCAATTGAGTTTAATATTTGAATGTATTAACTCACTTGAGATCCGCTAATTCATATTTTATGTTCTAAGGCTAGAGTGATTTTTTTATTTTAATTTGATAATATTTTAAATAAAATATTAATAATATTGTTGTTTGATGGTAAAATCACCATTTTCTTTTGATGTGACAATTTTGGGTGACAAAAAAAACGGAACTCTTTTAATATATTATATAAATCTTAAATAAAGATGTTGGAATGGCATAGTATAAAACTAGAATATAAATATAAACATAGATTTTACATAACTACTGAATTGTGTGTAAGATAAAAAGAATGGTGAGAGTTAAAAACAAAAAAAGGATAATAATTGATCCAGTACATGAAAGATAGTTTAATTATCATTTAAGTACTCAAAAGATAGTTTAATTATTAATTAGAAATCGAAAGATAAATTTTCAACTCATGACCTAATATCCAGGTCCTTGGTCGAAAGTTTTAGGGATCTTTTAAATTTTGAATTGAAGATTTATCTTTCAAATACTAAATTGATAATCAAACTAAAATTAAAATACTCCTAAAAAAACTAAATTGTGTTTTGTTAAGATGTAGAAAAAAGAGGAGATAAACACAACAAATATGGATGCAAATAAATCAAAAACATAAAAATAGTTTCATATTCAAACTTAAGATCAATTGAAAACCTTATATTCTCAACTCAATTATATTGTGTTATGATATTATGCAAATGCGAAACTCAAAAATTGAAGTGCATGAACATCTATTATAAAATATAACATGAAGGTAATTTATTTATATTTATAATAAACATATATCTCTTGTGATATAAATGTTCAATAATACTAATGTTGCTGAGAGAGACAAAAAAATACGATAAGGTAAAACACATTTAAATGTATGTGAAATGTGAAATGTGGAGAGAAATAAGAGAAGACAAATAAGAAATTTAAAGCATGTGTCACTTGAGATCCGTTAATTCATATTTTATGTTCCACTTT
This sequence comes from Plectranthus barbatus, assembly GCA_026898455.1. Classification (NCBI taxonomy): domain Eukaryota; kingdom Viridiplantae; phylum Streptophyta; class Magnoliopsida; order Lamiales; family Lamiaceae; genus Plectranthus; species Plectranthus barbatus. The sequence continues at coordinate 9,001 of JAPKLW010006470.1, read as the reverse complement.
ATATTCAACTTTTAAAATTATTAAAATTTATTTAATATTTTTTTGTAATTTTAACTTATTATAGTGTAGAATTATTTTCTAAGTTTAACATTAGGCCCACCCAATTAGAATATATATTATTTTTTTAAGAATTAATTTTTATATTTAACAAAAAAATTATTATAAAAATTAATTTCATAACTATAATTTGTGTTCTTATAAAATCTTAATTTTGTTTCTTAAAATAAATTAAAGTACATTGAATTATACTTATTTTTGTTTTCGTAATAAGAACTGTTAAAATAATCGAGGCAGTCGAACACCATTGTGGAATAGAGGATTTTACCCGATTTGAATTTGACTAACAAATTCACAGTTTCACTTAAACTTAATTGAGGTTTAATATTTTACTTATAAATCTACACAATAAATAAAATTAATATAATTTGATAATAAATTATGATAAAGTTGTAAACACGTTGCGCAACGCGCAGGGGTCAATCTAGTTCAATTATGAAATATACAAGGGGATTAAATAACAACAACTCTGCAACAAACTAAATAAGGAAAAGGTATGAAAAATATATACAATTAATGCAATTAATAGGAAATATAGACAATTAATACAATTAATAGCCAATACCCCCCCTCAAGGTGGTAGTCTAGTAGACTTGCAGACTCCCATCTTGGATAATAGAAACTGTAGTTGGGAAGAAGAGAGTGGTTTGGTTAGTAAATCTGCCACTTGATGAGTAGACGGAACGTCTTGTGGTGAAATAATCCCTATAAAAATATATTCACGCACAAAATGACAATCAATCTCGATATGCTTGGTGCGCTCGTGAAAAACTGGATTCATAGAGATATGAAGTGCCGCCTCGCTATCACAAAAAAGAGTAGTAGAAGAAAGATCATGTAACTGAAAGTCACCCAAAAGTGACCGAATCCAAGTCAATTCTAAGCATGCCTGTGCCATCGATCGATACTCAGCCTCTGCGGAAGATCGTGAAATCGTGGTCTGCTTCTTAGTTTTCCATGAAATAACAGAATCACCGAGTAAAACACAAAAACCAGTAATGGACCATCTAGTAGTGGGACAAGTTGCCCAATCCGCATCACAATATGCAGTCAACTTAAGAGAACTCGATGAAGAAAATAATAAACCTTGAGAAAGAGTACCCTTTATGTAACGAAGAACCTTGAGTGCCATATCATAATGAGGTTGTCTCGGATCAGACATGAACTGACTTAATAAGTGAACTGAATAGGACAAATCAGGTCGAGTAATGGTCAAATAGATCAATCGTCCAATCAATCGCCGATAACTCGCTGGATCATCTAGAGGTGGACCCTTGTCGGCAGCAAGTCCGTGATTAAGTTCGATAGGAATTGGACCAGGCTTAGCTCCTGATAAACCTGCATCATGAAGTAATTCAAAAGCATATTTCTGTTGCCGAAGAGAAATGCCTTCAGGGGAACGATGAACTTCAAGACCCAAGAAATAATGTAAATCTCCATGATCCTTGATGCCAAACATCTTATGAAGAAGAGCTTTTACCGAAGAAACAATGGTGGAATTACTGCTTGCTATGACAACGTCATCCACATAAACCAAGATGACAGTGAAGTCATTTCCATTAGATTGAGTGAATAGAGAATGATCATTTTGAGACTGCTGAAAACCTTCAGAAATTAAAGTGTTTGAAAACTTTGCATACCACTGCCGTGAAGCTTGTTTCAAACCATAAAGAGATTTGATAAGTTTACAAGCAGGATGGCGAATACCAGAAGGCAGGTGGAAGCCTCATATATATCTCTTCATTAAGTTCACCATGAAGGAAAGCGTTATTGACATCTAATTGAGCAAGATGCCAACCCCGAGCAGCAGCCAAAGCAAGAATAGTGCGGACTGTTGTCATCTTTGCAATAGGAGCAAAAGTTTCTTTGTAATCTACTCCTTCAGTTTGAGTACCATCAGAACGGTGTTTCACCTTGAAAACCCATTTACACCCAAAAAGTTTCTTCCCAGATGGAAGACTAGTGATATGCCATGTTTGATTATCCTCAAGGGCCGCAATCTCCTTAGCCATGGCCATCCGCCACTCATATTTCTGAACAGCTTGTGAAAAGGTACGAGGTTCCTCAATAGCAACAGAAGAACAAAGAAAAGATGAGTGGGAGAATATTATAGGATATGTGCAAGAAGAAGAAATAGTATTGCAAACATAATCAGTCAACCGAGCAGGCCTGGATTTTGGCCTACTTGAACGTCGGGGTTGAGAAACAATGGATGGAGGTGGAGGTGAAGGTGAAGGTGGGTCTGAGTTTGCGGCAGAAGTTATTTCAGAAGATTCTAACGAATGAAAGCCGTCAAAATCAGAGTCATCAGTTGGATAAGGAAGCACTGTAGGATGGTTGGGGAATGATTTGTAGGGCAAGATATTTTCATGGAAAACAACATCTCTACTGACAAATGATGTATGGGTGTGGAGATCGTACACTTTATACCCCTTTTGACTATTGGGATAACCTAAAAAAATGCACTTTTGGAATCTAGGAGAAAATTTATCAGTTGGTGTGGGTAAGGTTTTAGCATAACACAAACAAACAAAGACCTTTAAATGCGAATATGATGGTGGACGGCGGTAAAGGATCTCATATATATGGTGTAAGTTTATGGTTATTTTTAATGGGAAGTCGGTTAATGATATAAGTGGTTGTTAGAATGCAATCTCTCTAAAAAGATATAGGTAAGGAGGCATGAAATCTAAGGGAGCGTGCAACCTCAAGAACATGGCGATGTTTACGCTCTACGACACTGTTTTGCTGAGGAGTATATGGGCAAGAAGTTTGATGTTGGGTCCCGACTGACAAAAAGGTAAGACTGCAAGATGGAGTTAATGAATTCTTTACCATTATCAGAACGGAAAGTTTTGATGTGAACCCCAAAAATTGTGTGTGAATGAATTTTAAGAATGAAACACTAGATTGGGTATCTCAGATTTTGTATGAACGAGTTGTGTCCACGTGGCTCTTGAAAAATCATCCACAAATGTTATAAAATACTAAATCCTTTAGGAGTAGGTTCCCTATAAGGTCTTCATACATCACAATGGAGTAAATCAAAAATAGCATTTGAACTAAAATCACTAATAGGAAAAGAAATTCTTGCATGTTTAGAATAATAACAACTGTCACAAGGAAAAGTGTTATTGCTAGTTAGAAAACCCAATTTATTCAAATATCCACTAGAAGCATGTCCCAACCTATAATGCCATAAAGGTGAATCACTTGAAACACTAGAAATTGCACGAAAATCAAGAGGCTTAACAAGACGAAGGTGATAAAGACCATGTCGGGAATCACCGATCTTCGTGATGTTCGTCAGGGAAGGGTCCTGCAAGAAGCATGAATTTGGCGAAAAAATCACATGACAATTGTTGTCAATAGTGAGATGCTGAATGGAGATAATGTTCACATGAAAATCAGGCACATAGAGAACATTATTTAAAAATATACTATTATTAAGACAAACAGTGCCAGAATGAGTGACTTGCACAGGACGACCATCAGGTAGAGTAACCTCAACAGAATTTTTTAAACATACAGGAGAATGCAACAAAGACAATTTAGAAACAATATGATGGGTCGCACCACTATCAAGAAGCCAGGTATCATCCAAGAAGTTTATAGAAGAACAATAACGAATACCTGATAAGCGGTTATCCGCAGAGTGTGATGTTTCTTGGCGAATAAGTTTGAGGATGTGGGTGAGCTGATCAGTCGAGAATGGCGTGGTGTCCATGGCTGGAGATGGTTGACCGGAGAAAGTCATGACAGAAGCTTGTGTTGTGGGCAAGATTGCTGAATCAATGGTTGCAGCTGCAATTGCTCCACGTCTATGGATGGTGCCAGGAGAACCCCCTCTTTTGGTACCTCCACCGTGGTTTTTGTATCTCGGTGGAAAACCAATTAATCTATAGCAACCAGTCCATAGATGACCAATAACTCCACAATGATCACATATTTTTCGCCCAGATGTAATGGTTGGAGACGAGTTAAGATCTTGAATTGCCGGAGATGCAGGAAATGTGGTGTTGCGAACTGCAAACACGTTCAATGGCGGAACAGCTGCAGCCGCATTTAATTGATGTTCCTCAGTAAGAATTGTACCATAAGCAACATCGACAGAAGGCAATGGTGACTTGCGAAGGAGATCACGTCGGGCAACACCAAAAGAATCAGACAAGCCCATGAGAAATTGCATAAGGCGCTCTTCCTCACGTTAAGATGCCCAAGTGGTTAAAACTTGACAATCAGCACCGGTGGAACAAGTAGGCAATGACTTCAAAACATCCAACTCATCCCAGAAATTCTTCAATTTGGTATAGTAACTTTCAAGAGAAAGAGAGCCTTGAGAACAAGAATATATGTCCTGCCTTAAATCAAATAACCGACTTATATTTCCATGTGAAAATCGTTGAATCAAATTTTTCCAAATGGTTGTGGCAGTGGGTATATGTAAAATAGATGATGCAACATCTGGGTTAACAACATTGAGAATCCATGATATCACCATATCATTGCATTGAGACCAATGAGAATATTCATGAGAGGTTAAAGAAGGAACAGGAACTGAACCTGTCACATATCCAGATTTATACCGACTGGAAAGAGCAATCTCCATAGCCCGTTTCCAAGAAATAATATTCGATGAACCAGTGAGGAGTTGCTTGACGAGGACCATCCCAGGAGAATCATAAGAATTCACCATAAAGATTGAATTAACCATTGAAGAAGATCCGGAGGGAGGAGGCGGTGGCGGGCGGTTGTCAGCCATTATAGTGACAGTAGAAGACGATCGAAACGGAAGCTTAAGAAAAATAGAAAGAAATCACTGATAACATATTGTGTTTGGAAAATAATATTTTTTCATTCATAATTCATTTATGAAATATACAAGGGGATTAAATAACAACAACTCTACAACAAACTAAATAAGGAAAAGGTATGAAATATATATACAATTAATAGGAAATATATACAATTATTAGCCAGTAGGTTCGAACTACATTTGATTTCAGGAATTTTGAGTCACGAAATTAGAAAATTTTAATTTAATTGAGGCATTATTTTGATTTTTTTTAAAAATAGTTCGAGTCTAATTTGATGATGGTTTGAAAATAACTTAAATCATATATGATAATCTTACCATAATATTAAAATGAATAGGAACAATAGGATAAAAAACTCATTTGATCACTTGTTGGAGAACCAATATTTACCTAAAACAAGATTCATTAATAATTTAGTTTTAAGTTACATTCATGCTTAGTTTGTTTATTTCAAAAAATAATTGTAAAATAGTTTATCGTTAAACTGGTGAAATTAATTATCTCACAGAAAATCTGTCTCTTATAGGGATGATTTCTTCTTCATCGTCGATTGTTCTGATAATCCCTGCGATCCACGTACCTCGAACTCGAGGACTCGGGCCTCGGTCGGTCTTGCTTCTGTGCCTCGACGAGTTCTGTCGCCTTCTGTTCAATCATGCGAGCAATTTGGTTCGGTTCGTCCTCTTCTCAATTGATTTCGGCCCATGTCTGTGCGAGCACCAAATCCATGTGGTAACATGGGTGGCTGGTCAGATCACGATAGAGTTTGGACATGACATCGAGACTATTTTTGAATGTGTAAACTGCAATCTGTGGGGGATAATGGGGAATCTATGCGAGTTCGCGATTGAACCGCCTAACGTAAGACCTCAACGATTCTCCTTTTCTAATGCACATACTGTTGAGCGCGTCAGGGTGTTTGGCCACACGCCTGCAATTAATTAGAGTATTGCTTCCTAAAGGTGCAGTGTAGCTCTGAGGAGGTCGAAATAGAGTTCTTCAGTAGGTTGACGAACCATTGGAGTGTTGGGCCGGTAAGGATCCGGTCCCTTGGGAAAATCTTCGGTTCTCTTGTTACCAAACATTAGATCATAAAATGAATTTCAAGGGCCCCACGGTAGGCATCAAATATTGAGGTTTGATTTACCGGGATAAACAGAGCCCTCAAAATTATCACAAAACAACATATAATAGCAGAGATATAATCAAAAATAGGGAAATAACTGGATTAAACGTGTGAAAGAAAGTGAAGAAAAAACGAATTAATCAATAAAGAAAGGCAAAACTCGTATTGTAATTAAGAATTCTGGCAAATTTTGACAATGTTACAGCGTATTTTTATGACTGTAATTAGATACCAAAAAATGAACTCTCAACCCCCATTTATAGACAGGGTAGGGGAGAGAGTGCTAACTAAGCCCTGTCTATCGACGAGCTCGTGCTCGCCGTGATTCTCGGAACAATTCCGAATTTTTTGGGGTCGGTTAGGGTTTCCAATGGTCATGCGCCACCAGGATTTCTTGAGACGCCATGCCCTCCTCGCCATCAACCCTTAAACTTGGTCGGTGTCGATGAGCTCTCGGGGTCAACGTCGATCTCCTACCTAGGCAATTCCGAGTCTTTCCTACTCAGAGCGGGCTTGTGACTTTTAGGCTAGCGGTTGTGTGAGCCATTGAGTTTAACGAGTCTAGATCTCTCGGGCCTGGCCCCAATAATAGCCCCTTTTGATTCTTGGGTCTATTGGGGATTAGCACTGGAATAAAAAACTTCCAGTCGGAATGTGTTACAGAGTGCGGAGTTTCGAGGCGTCCGAGAGACTATCCTCAGGGTCCGGGAGGTGCTTCCGGAGAGAGCAGCTCCTATAGGATTTAACTGGGATATTACTCCGTGTCAGTATGGTGATTCCTGGGAATGCAAACATATGACTGCGTCGAGTGGCACCGAAATGCCGCTCTGTGGGTCAATGTGTGGGTCTAGAGTCCATATAGGTTAGAACATTTTTGGGAATATTCTCTTGCATGAAGCATTACTCTCATGCGTGCACTCTGCCTAGCCTCCAGGGAGCGCTGGCGAGATGAGTTCTGGCGTATCATGAGTCACTTGTGGGTTTCCCGGGGGAAACCCCGCACTCCCGTTGGTCGTGCCGATCGCGTCAGAGTTCATCCCGCGATTATAGGTCTTAGTTTAGGCTTTCTGTGATCGGTTCAAATATGAAGAGGATTGGGGGTCGGCCATGAGCCCCGACCATGCTCGGTGTCGAGCACGAAACTTGTGGGGTTTGGTTTTTGCTGCCCTTATAGTGGCACATCCATAATTACCATCAACTTTAGGGTTGATTGTGAGGAGCCGAACGGTATTCGATTTTAAAAGTTGAAATCACTTCTCATTTCTTACTTTCACATTTCTGATTGACTGTTTTCTCTCTCCCATTCTGCAATCTACCTTTCCCGGCGAATCTTCTATTCCGACGACTGTTCTTCTAGCGGTTTTTCTGTTCTGGTGGTCTTCTCGTTCGTATATCGTCGTCCTTCTTTCTTAGGTAATCTCGTTTTCTTCTCTATTTCTTCTTGGGTTCTATTTTCAAATTTTGCACCGATTCTTGTGAGTGTACCTGTTACTGGCTATTGGACTATGTGTTTTGATTTCTTCCGTCGGATTGGGTAGATGGTAGTTGTTTGCTTTTGTCCTTGGTTTGAGTCGTTTACCTTCGCTTGAGTGTGTGCATGATTGGCCATTGTAGAGCTTGTAGGTGCAGGAATGATGTTTAGTTGGTGGCTAAGGTTTCGCGGTTTGGAGATTTGGTGCAAGTTTATGGTTTTGGATCTGCCTGTTTCTTTTTTATGCTTCTGCTAATTCACACGCTTAGGGTCTTAGATTTGTTGTGAATGTTCGCTTGAATAAGATCAGAAACCAAATTCTAAGGGCCCACGGTGAGCGTCAAATATTGAGGTTCGATTTATCGAGATAAACGAAACCCTCGAAATTATCTCGAAAACAACAAATAATAGTAGAGAAATAATTGAAAATAGGGAAATAACATGATAAAACTTGTGAGAGAAAGTGAAGAAAAAACGATTTGAATAAAGAAAGGCGAAACTCGTATTAGAATTAAGAATTCTGGCAAAATTTTGATAGCGTTACATCGTATTTTTACGATGGTAATCAAATACTCCCTCCGTCCCGCTAGAATAGGCCCACTTACTGAATTTGGCGTCCCAATTAAATTGGCCCTTTTCCAAAAATGGCAACTTTTTCGCACACAACAATAAAATATTCATTCCACTAACTCATTCTACACTCACAACTCTTAATTTCCGTGCCGAAAAGAAAGGGGCCTATTAAAATGGGACGGAGGGAGTACCAAAAAATGAACTTTCAACCCCTATTTATAGACAAGGTAGGGGGAGAGTGCTAACTAAGCTCTATCTACCGGCGAGCTCGTGCTCGCCGTGATTCTCAGAACGATCCCGGGTTTTTCAGGGTCAGTTAGAGTTTCCAACGATAATGCGCCACCAGGCTTCATTGAGGCATCGAGCCCTCCTCGCCACCATCCCTTAAATGTGATCGGTGTCGAGGAGCTCTTAGGGTCATCATCGATCTCCTACCTTAGGCAATTCCAAATATTTCATACTCAGAGCGGGTTTGTGACTTTTGAGTCGGTGGTTGTTTGGGTCGTTGAGTTTAATGGGTCTGGACCTCTGGGGCGTGGTCCCAACACTTTTAATTTGTATAAGTAAAAATAATTATTAAAATATAAAATAATTAATACATCTATTAGTATATAAATCTGGTATATTAACTACAAAAATAATTATCAATAGTTTTAGCTAAAAATATGAGTTCAAACATATGCATTAAAAATTTCTCATCACAGCATTTGAGTTGTTTAATTTATTATTTTTTTTATTACTCAAAGAAGAATATATAAGGCTAATAACTAATAAACTAAAATTAGTGATGGCCACAGGCTGGTTCTGGCGGTTCCAAGAAAATGGAACCTGAATCGGCCCGTCGAATGCACGGTTAAAGTTCCGGTTCTTGTTCCAGCCGGTTCCGGTTCCGAACCGACGGTTCGGCAATTTTTTTTTAATTGTAATTATAAATATATTTTCTTTCTTTTGAGTAAT
>JAPKLW010006469.1:4837-17303 GCA_026898455.1 Plectranthus barbatus | reverse complement strand
TTTATTGTGACTCCAATTTTCATCACTAATTCACTATTAATTAGTTGCAAACTATAATCGTCACTAAAATGTCATGATATAGCCGCACAAGTGGATTGTCACTAAACAAACATGTTTTAGTCACTATAATAATTATCACTAAAACTTTATAATATAGTAGCATAATTTGTCGTCACTAAAATATCATTATATAGTTATACATAAGTGTTGTCACTAAATAAACACCTTTTTGCCACGACACTAATTATCACAAAAACTTCGAATTTAGTAGCAAAAAATGTCGTCACTAAAATACCTAGTCGTTGTTGACCAGATCATCTGAACCCACCTACACCGTACCTAACTGTCGGTCGAGCCACCACTGAGCCGCAATGCCCTGAACCGCACCCAACCCGCCAACATCGAGCCACAGCTAACCAACCGCACCACACCCAACCATTGAACTGCATCTAGCCTACCACCACCGAGCCACAACCAACCATCGACTGAATCCACCGGCATCGTACCGCACCACAAGCAATTAGGACAAGCAAGCCATCATCGCACCGCACCGCACCGCACCTATGAATAATCAGGACCCTGCACATAGTCATATAAAAAATTAATATTTAGTGCTTCCAACAGGATTCGAACCTTTTACCTCTTAATTTAATCCTTTATATCTATCCACTGCACCAAGTGATTAATTATTAATATTTTGGATAGTTAATATATATAAGGTAATAGTGGCTATCTATCTAAACTTAATAAATTTATAAAATCTATTTCAAACTTTATAAATTTAAATCTTGACAATCTTATTAATTAAAAAATTACTATGACATCAGCGAATTCTAAAAAATAAAAGTAAAATTAAATATTAATAAAATGAAATTTTATATAATTTTATATTAAAAAACTACTACACAATATTCACTTTTCTTCATTATTTAGAATTTGTCGAAGTGGTAGTAGTTTTTTAATTTATAAGATTACTAAGAATTAAATTTGGATAAAAACTAAGTTTTAATAAAAAAATTTATAACATAAGATTTTAATTTATATTAAACATAAATTTTTCATAATTATGTAATTAAAATTATAATTTAACTAAACAATTTAAAATTTACGCAATATTTAATATTTTTAATGCCTAATTAACTTATTAAAAATTCAATAATCCTAATTAATTGTGTGTATTTATTTAAATACATGATTAAATTTTTAATTCAATCTGAATTTCAGCTTAATTACGCATTTTGAATCTTATCACCTTCTAATAGTTTAATTTTAATATAGTAACATAATCTTCAATCATATTTTAAATGTTTTTAAATATAAATTTTTATTAATATTTATTACTTCTATACAAATATTTATATAAACTTAAATATATAAAGTCAATATTCAATTATTATTTAATTGCCACATCAAGAATTTTGTTTAATATGGGTAAATATCATAATAGTCTTAACCAAAAATGTAATAAGATCTTAATAGTATTAAGTTGATGGGGATCAAATTACTTAATAAAACATAATGTTGGATATAATTTCATATATTTGGAAGTATGTAATAGAATTTGATAAAATTTAAAAGTTTTAGATATTACGTAACCAAAAGCAAATTAATGGCTAATAAAAATTGTTACTAATGAACTAGTGGAGTTTATTAAATTTTGAAATTTTATTAAAACATAATAAAAAAATATTATTATTGTCGAATTCAGTGATAATATATTAAATTATCACTATTTATAATTTATTGAGATAAATCTGGTTACCGTCACTATAAAATGGATTTAGCAACAAAATAAATTATTGTCAGTGACTTTAGTGACGGTAAATACTAACAACATATGAAATTATCACAAACTGAAAACTATTGTGATGAAAAAATTAATTGTAGCTAAAATAGTATTTTTAATTACAAAAAATTTATTGTCACTAATATTAGTGACAATAAATATTGACAACTTATGAAATTGTCACAAATCATATTTTTTGTGACGAGAAAATTTATTGTTGCAGTAGATATATATTTAGTAACAAAAATATTATTGTCACTAACTTTAGTGACAATAAATATTCGCAGCTAATAAAATTGTCACAAATTATATTTATTGTGACAAAAGAATTTACTGTTGCTATACATATATGTTTAGTCACAAAAATATTATTGTCACTAGCTTTAGTGACAATAAATATCCGCAATTAATTAAATTGTCACAAATTGCAGTTTTTGTGACTAAATACATAATTGTTACTAAAAATGTGTTTTTAGCCACAAAAATTTAAATGTCACTAACATTATTGTCACTACACATAGTTTTTTTTGTAGTGTGATTTAGAAACTAATATTAATAATTAAATTATGTTTTAAGATCCTATTAGAAAAGACCTTATTTCCTCTGGAGATTGAATGAGATCAAATGATCAGAATACTTAGGCAAAAGTTTTTTTTTTTTTTTTTGTGTGTGTGTGTATTTCTTCAAGCAAATAAAGGACATATGGATTAAGCTTATTATTATCTCGATGAACAAGAGAGCATAATATAGAACTATTATAATTTGAAAAGGTCAGAATTTATTACAATAGATTATTTTAAAGGTGCAATAGATCTTTTGATGGATTTTTTTTGTTAAATGGGCCTGATTGCTTACTTTACATTTATAGTTGATTTTTAATTAAAATTATAAGTATTTAATATAATTTTTATAGCAAATACATTTAATAATTTATATAAATATATTACTCAATAACAAATTATTTATTTAATATGGGATGAGATCGGGTAAGAATAATCTTCATGTGAGAAAAAGATTGAATCTTATCTATTAGATTTAAAAAAATCTGTATATTAATCAAGCAATCAACTAAAATACATTGTTTGGTTATGTTTTAGTTGTTTCTTGATTGTATATCAATCATTAATTTTTTTATAAAAATCTAATGAATATAATTCATTCTTTTTTTCTCACAGAAGATTTTTTTTTACCTGATCTCATCTCTATTCAATATATATTTTATGGCAAAGTCTCAGATGGTACGGTCTCATTATTTTTATTGTGAGAAGAATTTAATGAAATGATGTATTTTTTTTTTATTGCAAATGATGTTTCACCATTTTTATTGTAATGAGTTTAATGAAATGATGTATTTCTTTATTGCAAATGATGTATTTCTTTGTTGCAAATAATGTAATTCTTTAAAATGAAATGATATATTTAATTTATTGAAATGATGTATTAAGGTCCGTCTCACAATAAAAAAAATAGTGAGACCGTCTCTCAGGAGACCAACTCATATTTTATTTCTAGATTATAAATATATTTATAATCTTAAATAATAAATATATTTATAATCTTAAATAATAAATATATTTAATGGTGCAAGCACAAACCATTTGCCAAAGAAAGGGTCAGTCTAATGGACTTAGTAGATCAAATTCAAAGTATCGATTTTAAATTTACTTAATAAAAGAGATTTTTTAATAATTTAAATGTAAACTATTTATAAAATAAGTTGACCTAACTTGTTATGTGTAGATTAAATTCAAAATCCTATAGAATAGTATGGTCTATTTCAACTCCTAGATATGGGCACCCCATCCCAATGCTAAAGCTCCGCCCGTGTTAATGATGGTGAGACTGAGGAAATTATATATGAGTGCAGCCCCAAACATTAAATTTATCATAAATATTTATGAAATCTCATGATTCTTTGCACACACATGCACACGTGTGTGTCATTTAATACTTTTTCTACAAATAAATTGTCGGGTAGGGTTATACAGAATTTTACAATTTCTTTCAAAATTATAAGTATAAAATACAAAGATCAATCGAAACTTTTCACAAAAATATTTTTATCTGTAAATAGTTATAATTCCTTATGATTGAATTAATTGATGATGATTAAACTAAGAAGCTTAAAATCTTGATATTGGTATGGTTATGGGACAGTGGATCTACGTGTTTCACCTTAACCGAAATTTTTTTTTAGAAATAGAATAATTTCGTATATTTGTAAGATAATCTTCAGTGAGCTGTTAAGGAAAAAGAGTGACGAAATGAAGAACAAGAGGTGTTGAATTTTGTATTTATTTTAATTGTAAATTTAAAGATTTATGTAGAGTATGTTGAGGTTAATTTTAGTATATAGATATTCTTTATCTATTTTATCATTATTATAAGTTATTTTCTTATTTAATTATTATCTACTTCTGTAACGTAAAAAAACCGAAAAATTATTTTTTATTATTAAGTTAATACTTATACTATAATATGATATTAGAGAAATTTTGAAATAGCCATTATATATCTATCAATTTTAGCCACTTCTATCAATTCCTCTACAAAATAGTTAAAAAGTACGTGTATTAGTACCTTTTATATTTAATATCATTTATTTATTGCCATAATATATTGATAAAAAAGTATAAATATGAGGGAGAAAATGTGAGCGTGTGAGAGAGAGTGCAGCCTCAGTGCGACCCGGCTCTAATTTTTTTTAAAAAAAATTATAAAAATACTGGTGAACTCGGGAGTGACCTTGGAGCGACCGGGTGCGATACAAGTGCGACATGAGTAAAAAAAAAATACTAAAAAATATATACTCCCTCCGACCCATTACATTAGACACATATTCCTTTTTTGTTCGTCCCATTTATTAGACATATTTCCTAATTTGGCAAAAAATTAACACAACATAATCAAAATTAACTACACTTAAAATTACTACCTTACCCCCAAATATTATATCAAATTCCCTGTATCTTTTTAAGTTTGTAATTAGTAATTATTTTATTAATATTTTATATATTAATCTTTTTTTAAACATTCAAACACTATTTGTCTTGGTTCATGTGTCACTCCCTCCGTGTCTAATAATATGGGACGGAGGGAGTATAAAAAACAACTTGGGGGCGACCCGAGAGTGATTGGGTGTGATCCGGGAGCGACCAAGATCTAAATTTTTTTAAAAAATTATAAAAATAAAAATCATTCCAAATACTTTATTTGATCAAATTTTAATTTTTTTTTATCTCCATTTATTCATATTAATAATGCACATTTCTCTATTGAATTTGTTAAAAGCTAAATTTAACTAACAAATTTGACATAAATATAAAAATTTTTTGCTTTCAAATTAAATTTAAACTGATTCCAATACATAAAATTGTAATTATAAGTATATTTAAGATGTATTTATAATAGTGGGTAAATTTATAATATATTTTATAATTTGGCCATTTTTAATGATCGGGGGAATAAAAGAAATAATAATAATAATCGAGGCCAACTCCAATCAGCGATTCTCTCTCCCTCTTTTTCCAACTCAACACCTTCCATGGAGGCCCCACCACTCTCCATTCCTCCGCCAACAACCCCCACCAACACCATCACTCCATCACCGGCGAACTACCCGGACTCCTCTCCCTCCTCCCGCAATAATGACTCCTGGGACGCCGACCCTCCGCCGATGACCAAGCTCCGCCTCATGTGCAGCTACGGTGGCCACATAGTTCCTCGCCCCCATGACAAGACCCTCTGCTACGTCGGCGGTGACACCCGCATCATCGTCATCGACCGCTACACTGCTCTTTCCGACCTCTACCACCGTCTCTCCAAAATCCTCTTCAACAACCAACCGTTTTCCCTCAAGTACCAGCTCCCGAACGAGGACTTGGATTCCTTAATCACCATCACCTCCGATGAGGATCTGGAGAACATGTTTGAGGAGTATGACCGGCTTCAAAACACGGCTCCTGCGATCAAGCCCGGCCGCCTGCGCCTCTTCTTGTTCCCCAAATCGCCGGCGAGCATCGATCAACTCCTCGTCGAGACCGCATCGAGTAAACCGGAGGATTGGTTCTTCAACGTGCTCAATGGAAAATCCAGCAATTTGTCTGCTGCTGAAAGTGATCGCGTATTTTCGGAGTCCTCCTCGGTCAATAATTTGCTCGGGCTGGACGATGAATTCGTGGGGAAGGCGGTGGAAAAAGATGTCGAGTTCAAAATGGAGGGGTCAAAAACTGGGGGCGTCGTCAGCGGAAATGCTCATGGAAACTATGTAATTAATCAGGACGTGCAGTCGGTGCCAGATTCTCCGATGCTTGATACGACGTCGTCGTTCGGGTCTGCCTCGAGCTCCCCGTGTATGGTGAATCTGCCTCCTATAAGGGTACATGTGGAGGAAAATCGGAAGGCCGCTGCGGGATTGGGTATTGAGGAGCAGTTTCAACAGATGAATGTTGGAGTTGTCAGAGATGTTAATCCACCGACGCAGAAGCAGGAAGAGGAAGGGGTTTTCATGACTGCCGGAGTTTCCACCGGGACGTTACCGGTAGTGAGTGGCGGTGAGTATCGGTTTATTTCCGATGACGAAAGATCAGATGAAAGCGGACATAGAAAGGCGCAACAGATTCAGCAACCACACTTGCAACAGCAGCAGATTGCTCACTTTCAGCAGAAACAGACTAATTCTTTTGATTTGCCCTCTCCAGATTCAGTTTCAAGGTAGTTCTGCTAAAACCCACTTTTCACGTGAGAATCTTCGGTTTGTGTGTGTGTGTGTGTGAGAGAGAGAGACAGGATATGTAATTGTTTAATATGTGATCTGGATTGGTTGATGATATGATTATTCGTGCAGTGATGGAAGTGTGGCTAATCCATTATACAGGCAGAGGCAAGCAATTTATCTTCAAGAACCGTTTGTACAAACTCAGTCTGGGAATGGCAGAGCTCCTTCTAATCAGGTTGATTTGAACACCGAGGATCAAAATAACGCCAAAACTCAGATGCAACCACAACTTCAAGAATCCGGTTATCTTCTCAGTGGCCAATACGACCAGATTCAACCTCAGCAGCAGTTCATTCATGCTGGTAACCGTTATGTTGCTTCTAATGCAGTTCCTTATTACTCTGTATATCCTTCCCAGCCGCAATACAATCAGAATTTCCCCGTTTACTTTGTGTCCGGTAGACAGACCCAAGCTTATAACTTGCCCGTGCAGCAACCTAGTCATAGTGAATTTGTTCAAAATGCTCCTTCTAGCCAGCCCCAGATGGCATCTCCTGCCCCTCAGGCAGCTTATAACCAGGCTAGAAATGTTCCTTCATCCAAACCTGAGATGATTAGTGGTGTCTATAGAATTGCATCTACTGCACCTCCTCATTTGGTCCATGTTCCTTCCGGGCCACAATATGTTGGTTTTGCTCCAATTCTTCATTCGTCTTCAGCTGCAAATTCAAATTATACATATGAATTTGCTGATCCCACCAATGCGCAAATGTACTACACCCCTTTGCCACCTCAGTTGGCTGCTCAGTACCAGACCCTGAAATCAGCCCCTACTATGGTTGTACCTGATGCATCTGATGCACACGTCTGAGACAGTTCAGCAAGGAAGCCGGTAGGAGCTCACAGCCATCGGCAAGGGATGTACAATTTTGCAGCAGCGGGTTTGGTCTATCTTTGAAGTTCATTTTTTTAAATATTGTCCTATTTATCTCTCATATTTTCTTATTGATGTTTCATTGGCTTGTGATATGTAATTGTAATAGGTAATAAGATACTCTTGTGTTTCTCTTATCTCTTGTGTATGCTACATTATTTTTATCAAGTGAAAATCGGTGCTCCCTGTAAAGATTTCACCGCAAAGTTTTAGGATCAGTCTATATGAACATATTAAGTTGTGGATCTTTTGAGCAAGTTTGTGTACAGTCAAACTACTGTCTGTTAATAGTTTCTTGGAATTGCTGGATGTTTATTTCTCTGATATTGGGTTAGGTCTTGAATCTTGTTGCAATTCGTTGTTTAACGAGTACCCAAGCGTCCTGCTGTTATTAGGCTGATTGAGGCTTAGTATTACATATCAAGGATCCTCCTTTTTTACCTTGCAATGAGATATGATTCTTTGAGACACATGTTTATATTACAAGGTGTTGTCCAAATTCGTGATTTTGTCAGCTGATATGCTTCATGGTCTGTTTTCATCCCGCATAAGGTTTTCTATAAGTTCTGTCAAGAATCTCATAGCTAGCTAGTCATGCAACTTGGCATTGCATCTGTCATCTTCAGATAGCAATATTCTTAGTCCAAATTCCGAAAGATTATGTTCGTCCTATTTCTTCCTGCATTCCTGAGATGGAATCTCACTTTTAGTCAATGAAGTTTGTCTACTCTTTTTGTCTGTATATTTTATTCACAGAAGATGGAATTGCTTGTCTGTATGCATTGTGCTTTTCCCTCGACACCCCGCGTTGCAATTATTGGCCTCAAGCAAGAAAGCCTTCAAGATTCGACCTTTATGATGTAGTAGGCTTTACAATTCCTTACTTCACTGCTCCCATTCTTACTTGTTTTGCAAGATTTTCTTTCTTGTTATCTACCTAGCATCATTGTAGCTTCTTCAAGTGTACACTCTTGCTACTGCGTATAAAAAAATCTGCAGTTTTGCAGAGAGAGAGTCATCTTTTATCTCTCATCATGTATTTTTCTCTTCTCATGAAGAATTAAGTTCTGGAATTAGGCCCTTTACTTACTCGATGAAAACGAGTAGGAATTTGAAGCATCTTTTTCTTTAAAAATCCAATTCCAGTTTGCTATTTTTATGCAAATTGATTGCTTTCATGTGACTCTGCAGTCATTCTTTTAAATATTTGTGAATCTACTAATTTAAAATTACTTTGCGACTTAACAATGGATTAGTCATAGTTTAAGGTACGAGGATTGTGTAATATATTAAAATAAAAAAAAATCTGATTTGGAATCGTCTGACGTTCAAATCTAAAGCATGTGTGTTGGTCTTGTGGCCCATGCCAAAATTGGCTGACTAGATGTTGGAAGCATTTAAAATTGTAAAATAAATGCTTGAATAAGATTCCATGTCATCGATACATCATTAATATTTTAAATGGTAAATTAATGTTGGATAGTTCTAAATATTACTACAAAATTTTTCAAAATATAGCTCCCAACATTTTTAAAAAATAAAATTATCACTTAATATTATTATTTTGACCTTATAATCTCTAATTTACAATATTAACTAAAATAAGCATAATCCTTTTACATTTTTAATTCTAAAAAGCCCCATTTCACTTGTTAATTTCATAACCCCATTCTTATTCTTCACACAACCCCAAAGTAGCTTCACCAAAAATTAACTATATTATTAGACCAAATTAATATTAATAGATTCCACAATTGGCATGCTTCTAAAATGAAAAGGGTTAATTGTAATTTAATTTCTAAAGTCTATTCATTTTTTAAGCACAATTTAATGTTTATAAAACTGCAATTTAATTTCTAATATTTATCTATTTTTTGCAATTTAATTCCTAATGTTTCAAACCTACAATTTAATTCCTATTATTACTCCATTTTTGCAATTTAATTCTCAATATTTACAAATCTGCATTTTAATTCCTAGAATTTATTAAATTACATTTTAAATACTGTTGAGGTTCGTCTCGTACGGATACGGGAACTCTGGAAACTTATGATACAAAGAAAGCAGGAAATATTGGTTTGCAAGAAATAACTAACACTAAAGCGATAAGGAAGAGACAAACGAGTGAAAGTTCGTAGCAAGCTGACAATAATAGACTTAAAGACAACTAAGCGTAATACAATCAAAACGAAGAACTTATCCCTGTATTATAGAATGCCTGGTCGAACTCCAACCGTAGTAGTACCGAGCTCATAAAAAATCTTATGAGTAGTATTATCAAGAGAATATTAGTGTTAAAAAGCTAGATGCCGAAATTTGGCTTAGAAAGGCCTACTTATAGGGGGTTTGGTGGCGTTTAGGGTTTCTTGAGCGCGCTTTGAGGTGGTTGAGCAACGAACTCCGACTTTATCCGGGTTGTTACAACGTCTCTATCTTCAACGACCTCCAAGACTCCCGCACGCTTATCCTTCCGTTCTTTTGACCTCTGAGCAACTCGCTGTAAGCGGTTCTCTTCAATTTGTTATTCTTCGGTGACTTTGGCCGAACTGCCTTCAGCGAGCTCCTGCCTACTTGTGAGCTATTCTGATCATTCTTCGCTCCACCTAGCTTGGGCTGCTGGCTTGTGGCTCGGCCTATTTGAACAAGACTGGGCCTCGTTTCGGACCTCTTTAGTGTGATTGTTCAATTACACCCCAATAATAGCCTATTCGGCTCTTTGAGGGCCTCTTCGGGAGGGCCCAAGGAGTCGAACAGTTAAAATCATGCAGTACTGCATTATCACCTTTTGAGGTGAGTTGTTCTTCCCAGATGTGTGCCCTTTGGACCTCTTTGGATGGAGATCCGACATTGTTCGTGGGATGCCCGTAAGCATCTCCTCAATCGGGGGGCCAATTCCTCTATGGGCGACCTCTCCCTACCCGCGCAGCCCCGAGAAGCTGTTGCGAGGGCTATAGTCATGGGCCTAAAACCATGACTTTGCCTGCAGTTAGGGTCGACTTGTAGCCGATGTGTGATTACCGTTGGGTCTATGCCCGTCATGTCGCGGTGTGACCATGCGAACACATGGATTTTGCATCGGAGGAAGCATATCAGGGAGCTCCGGACGTTCGGTGTGAGCTATGAACCAATAAATGTTGTTCACGCAGGGTCCAATTCATTGACAATGATTTTTTTGAGTTCTTCAAATTCGGGTTAAGTGATAGGAGTTGCTTGTTCGATGTGTTGCTGAGCGCACACAGCTTTAAAGCTCGCGTAATAGCAGTCCCTAGAGGTCTATTGTTCACCCTGGATCGTTTGGATTCCCCAAGGCATCGAGAATTTAGAACTTGATGATAGGAGGAAGGGATTGGTTTGAGCTCGTGGAGCCAAGGACGTTCGAAGATTGCGTTATGAGCCGAGACCGTATCGACCACCTAGAATTTTATGTCCAGGTTCAAACCTTTGCAGTATACAGGTAAGGTAATCTCCCCTACGATTTGATGTTAGTCGTTGTTGAAACCATACAACGACATATTTACCGACTTTATTTTGCAGGTTAGAATATGTGTTTCCTTCAGGGTTCGTGGGAACAGGATGTTTGTTGAGCTGTCGTTGTCAACGAGCAACCTTTTCACCTAACAGTTGGAGATTAACAAGGAGATGACGAGCACGTCGTGATGAGGATAGGCGAGGTCGGATGCGTCATCGCATGTGAATTCGATGGCCTCATGCTTATGCGTGAAGTTTGTACTCTGGGTTCCATGGTTAAAGGCTTGTCTGGATCTTTTTGCGGTTGACTGTGACCTTCCGCTCACTTCCGATCCCCCCAATAATAACGTGAACTGTTCGTTCTGTTTGGGGTGGTTTGTTTTGAGGCTTTGCACCCTTGGGCGGGTTCGCCTGCCCCCCTCTTCTCCAAGTATTCTTTCTTTTGTTCGTTAAGTATTCCGTTAAAAACTCGTTCTTTTGAAAATCAAGAACTTCTAGGTGAAGTGCCTGACAGTCCTCTTGTGCCTGTGATCGTTGTGGAAGTCGCAAAATTTCTTTGAATCACGCGAATTCAAGCCTGACTTTATTTTCCCGGGCCATTTCACTGCATTCCCCAAGTTCTTGAAGATGTTATTGAACAGATAATTCTGGCCGATGCTCAGGTTGTAGGGGACTGAAGCCATTTCATCGACCCAGGGTGTTCGGCTATAGGGATGATCCCTTCTCGATTGTCAGTCACTTTGATAGTCTAGACGATCCACATATCTCGAGCTCGATGACTCAGGCCTCGGTCGCTCCTGCTTTTGTGCTTGAGTGAGCTCAGCTGCCTTTTGCTCGTTCGCAAGCGATGCGGTTGGGTTTGTCCTCTTCCTAGTTAATTTCCGCCCACGCCTGGGCGAGCACCGAATCCATGTCATAACATGGATGGTTGGTCAGGTCGCAATACAACTTAAATGTCATGTTGAGGCCGTTCTTGAATGCATAGACCGAAGTTTGGGGAGGACAATGGGAGATTGATGCGAGTTCGCGGTTGAACCGCCCGACGAATGACCTTGTTGGGATTGTATACTGAAAGCATATATGATTAAGTGTTTTGTACACTGGTCTTCATATATGTTGCCACAACAATGCTCGCTGTCAGATGAAACAAACATACAACGAACCATAGTATCCTATTATCTCACCTATAGGGATGACCATATGGTGTGTAGGAGATCACAGAGGATCATATGAGTCGTTTGAACTAGCGAGGTATAAACAGTATCACAGCTGAGACAGTCCCTGAATAGGCTGTCGGTCTAAGCTGTGGCACATCGGTTCATAAGTGGGCTTATCCTAGCTACTTGATGTGTCGGTACATGGTTATGTATTGATGGGATCAACAGTGGAATGTGCCATTCTCATTGACATATGAATGAGCCAGATCCATAACATACTTCCTATGATCTTAAACCTAGCTGAAGGATAAGGGGCACACACAGATTGACCACACTTTGATTTACCATGGTGGCGAATCTTACATGTACTCTTATACCCGTATTTTGGGTGTTGGCAATTTGTG
>JAPKLW010006468.1:0-17307 GCA_026898455.1 Plectranthus barbatus | reverse complement strand
AAACAAGTAAGCTACTGGGAAAGGAAACCTTAGACAGATTTCCCAACAATTTCCCCCTTTTTGGTGCGATCAAAGCCTAACCAGCGAGCACTCAGCTGATGAGGAAAGTTACAAAGGATTTCAGGGTTTTACAAGTGGAACCTATCAGATCTAAACCCATGAAATTACTTCCTCAACATCAGCTCTAACTAAAAGAAATCTTCCCCCTCAACCTAGGAAAGATATTGCTCGTTTAAAAATATGAAAATTAAGATCAGAGCAAATAAGCATGTAAATAAATTTAACATGCAAGATGAGTGCTGGTGCTGATTACACTGGATGTGTAAATTCAGCTGGTAAGTAAACACTTAGACAATTGTTGGACAATAAGAGATTGTCATCAACTTGTCAGTTAACATTCCATTAGAGATTTAGCAATTACATGTACAATGAATGATAACTGACTAGTCTAACAGATTTACTTACAAAAGCATAAAGAGACTAGACTATGGCTTGGAAGATGATCCTGGTGACTGAGTTCGAGCACTTGTGATAGACCTCAGGATCGCAGTAAGTTCGGCCATTTCTTGATCTCTCTTCTGCCTTTCTTCAGCAGCAATTCGCCTTTCTTCAGCTGCAAGGCGTCTCTCCTCCTCAACGATTCTGGCTCTCCTCTCTTCAGCCAGTGCTCGCGCACTTTCCCCCTCTTGGATCCGCGCCAAAAAGGTGGCAACACCGGCGGTGACGGACTCCATTTGCTGCGCTACATCGGCTTGGAAAGTGGCGAAGCGTTGATCCATCCTGGCGTTGATGTAAGTAAGAAGTTGCGCAGGAGGATGAATTTCTGAGAGTGGCTGCGCTGATACTTCCATGGAAGAGGAAGGCACATCAGGTGCGGTAGGAGCCATTGCTGGTTCAGATTCAGCTGATACCTGCGCTGGGGCGGGCTCCTTTGCGGGCACCTCGGTTGCTGCTGGCTCCTCCGCGCGCACCTCGGCTGGTGCTGGCGGGCCTTGTTCAAAAACAGGTGGGGCTGTGAAATCCACCAGCTGCCAGTCCTCATGATAAGGGACCAGATCGCCCACAACCATAGGAACAGATGGGACGGCAGTGGTTAGCCACCAACCTCTGGAGGGATCCTCCTCCACAATGTGGTCTACCAGCAGGGAGCTGGCAGCCATGTCAAAGAAAACAGCAAAATATGGAGGGATCCTGGGGAGAGCGACGAGCACCTTCAAGCGTTTGAGCGCATATATCATCTGGTACCCTCGGCTGGTGCACTGGAACTGGAGGAATGGCAACTTAACCATTTTGGGCCTAGGGAGGCCGGAGGTTCCAGTCAGTTGTCGGTATTCTGCAATCTTCCTCAATCGGCGCCTGATTCGCCTGTTCGACAGCTGCTGGTGGCTTTCAGGATCAGTAGCCATGAATGTATTTGCCCAGGCCTCCTCAGATCTCCAGTATCCAAGCCCGAGCCTGGCATACAGTACGGCACGCTTCTCCACTGTCAACTGGCGTTGGCACCAGTCGAAAATCCTCCACCTCCGGAACTCCAGAAGCAGTTCCGCATTCATTCGCCACAGGTCTCTATACCTGGTTATCATCTCCTCATCCACAGCGCTCTCCACTTCCGCTGTGATGGTGTCGGCATACTCATAGAGTGAGTAGTTGTAATACTCCATCGGGTGCAGGGGCAGACACCAGTCATAGATCCTGGAAGCGTAGACTGACTGGTGGGGGAGTCCGCTGACGGGGATAATGTTGAATGCTGAAGGCTCAGGCACTCGTGAATTTTGAAACGCCATGTCCCCGCGGTGCTCCCACCGGTGTACCCCTGTCACTCGCGATTGGAAGGTATCTTCATCAATCAGCTGGTGCTCTTGGATATAGAGCATGTATGGCCTCCTTTCAGTTCGCACATGTCGTGCTGGTGCTGGGGAGGATGCTGCTGGTCGTCCAGAAGATGTAGAAGCTTCTGCGATTTGTGGACGACTGGCAGGATGACGAGCCACGTCTTCAAAATTAGGGAATAGATCCCTGGGCTCCATCCTTTGCACCCTGGAGTGATGTACCACTGGTTCCTCAGCTGAATCAGCTGGCTCCTGACCAGTAGTCTCCATCGCAACTTGTTCCTCCTCAGAGAAACTCGCCAGTTTTTCTGGGGTGGTCGCCCGCTCAACAGCTCCTCCACTGGCACCCCCTTGCGCGGGTGGAGGGACTTGAGGCACATCCTCCTCAGGCTGGTACGTATCTACTAGAGATAGTACGTCCTCCTCAGCTCCCATGATCATCAGGCGCGTGAAGGATTCTTCAGAGAGGATCTGGCCTGGAGCTGGTGCTGGTGGCATGTCACTTGAAGTTTGGGCAACTCCCCATTTTCCCTTTGCCACCTGATGCACTTGCTCCGCCAGTTGCGCCTGACGTTGAGAATCATGCTCAGCCTTTATCTTTGCAAAGGCTTCATCGCGGGATGCCAGCTCAGCCTCCCTTTTCCGCTGGTCGGCCAAGGCCTTCAGCCTTGCCTGAGCCTGCTTCTTCCTCACAATGGAAGCTTGTTGTTCCCTCTTGGCTTGCTCCACCAGCTTCTGAGCTCTTGTCTGGACCCTCTTCCTCTTTCGGTTCATCTTCTCGATGGTCTCCTCCTCAGTCAGTCCAAGGACGGACTTCTTGACTGGAATTGAGATCTTCCCTGACGCAGGGTCATGGGCAACAGCTGGCTGGGGCTGCTGGCGCTGGTGGGTCTTGGGTTTCTTACTTGAAGGGGGCCTGGGGGCTGGCACTTGTGCTGATGCCCGAGGATGTATATCGGTTGCCTTAGCCACTGCTTCTTCCATAGAGGTGAATAAGGATTCAACCTCTAGCTTCCTTTTCAGCTCATCCTTGGCCGCAGCTGGCAGTGGGAGAGCCACCGCTGGTACTTCCTCCCATGTCTGTTCTGCATCTTCTTCAGAAACAGACTCATCGGGGTCCACAGCCTTCTTCCCCTTCAGCCGACGTGGCTTCTTGTAGTCGGGGACAGCCAGTTTCACCTTTGTGGCTGGGATGAAATCTGATCCAACCAGTTGCTCCCCCTGGTCGACGTCGTCCCCCATCTCTACCTCCAGTATGTGGCTGATCCTCAGCCCGAATGACACTGCGTGAAGAAACTTCCCGTCAGTCTTCACCATGACATTCTTCTCCACATTTTCCAGCAGCCGTCTGAAGAAGAATTCGGCCCAATTTCCATGTACCCCATCCACGAGGGCGCACATGATTGAGAACTTCTTTAGGCTCAGTTCGGCGTAAGAGCCGACTTCGCATTGTAGCATGCGTACTACAATGTCACACACCATCTGCCAGTACTCTTGCATTTCTGACTTCTTCATCCCTGTCTTGAAGATAGTCACTTCTGGCTTCTTCCACTCCTCCCACCGCCGGCGGAATTCCACCGTATCTTCTCGGTAGTACGTCGCCACCTCTTCGCCGCTGTCCCTCATTCCAAATAAGTTTGCCAGATACGCGGTTTCGACGGTGATCAGCGTTCCAAACACCGAAGTAGTGAAAGAATTCCTATCGTCAGCAATGACTGCTCGAGCGTAGAACTCGGCAACCATATGTGGGTGGAACACCCTGGGAGTCGCCGTCAAATACGGGCGGAGCTGCTCGTGGTCTATCATGTCCATCAGCTCCGGGCCGTGGTGCTTCTCGGCCAACTTGTCGTTCAGAATCTTCTCTTTCTGAACTTGGGCTGTGCGAATCTGTGCGTGAGAGAGACGATGTCGGGTGGCTGCTTTATTCAGCGAAACGAGCTTGCTGAATGGATAGGTATAGTCTATGTCTTCTTCCTTTACAATGCCAGTGAAAGTTGGCATATGTGATTCGGCTAAAGGTAAGTCTAAGGACTCAGTAGAAGAAGATGATTTATCAGCAGCCGGTTTGGATGAAGATGCCATGATATCAGGGAGTAAGTGTTTGGAAAGATTAAGGAAGATGAACGGAAAATGTGTTCGAAAAATATGAAGGAATGATAAGAGTTTTTCCGATCATGAAAACAACTATTTATACTGGTGCGTGCTGGGATGGATGGACGGGATTAATTCGTCAAAAGTGAGAATCGACGGTCATCAGCAGGCACGATTCCCTGTAGGCGACGTGCGTGGTCGTGCTGACGTGGGATGGAGCGTGTAGCTGACATGGCACACGCTGATTGGTCGCGAGAGTGCTTTTGACTGCGCAGTCACTGTGCGCATTAAATGTGGCATTAAATGCCGCATTAAATTCGAAGATGTGCACACGCAATACCAATCTTAAACCTTTCCCGCCATTTCTGCGACAGCTGGCACGACTCTTGGACTTCAAGAGAGCGTCAGTTGAGAGCTGGGACTCAACTGGTCATCAGTAGTATACATGATCATCAGTAGTATACGCCAGTCGCATACTTCCCCCCTGCCAGTATGGCCTTCTTACTAGTTGACAATTGATACTCACAACTGGTTCCCGTGTACTTAGACAAATTGAGAGCTAGGACTCAATTTTCACCAGTCATTGATATATCACCAGTTGTCTGCTGACAACTTGAAAGATTGAAAGAATTGAGAGCTTGGACTCAATTCATTCCGCATAATCTTCTCCACATCTTCATCATTGCTTGGGATTGGGAGCTGGGACCCAATTTGACTTCGACTGATGGTGCATAACTGCTGGCAAATTCGAAATGAGAGCTGGGACTCATTTCCTTCGTTGTCTATGGAATAAGTTCTGCCAGTAGATACCACCTGTGGTTTTGAGCCACCACTAAAGAAAACATGAAGACTAAGAGCTTGGACTTAGTCTTAATCAGCATCCTTCAGAAAATCAAGAACGGAATGAGAGCTGGGACTCATTCTTCCTCACCACTAGGGCTCGTATCAATCTCCATAACACCGAGTTTGATGCACAACTCCTTGAATCTTGCTTCTGGCAAAGGTTTGGTGAAAATATCAGCCAGTTGATCTTCAGTTCTGATGTACTCTATGCTGATATCCTTCTTCTCGACATCTGAAGCTGTGTTGCATGATCCTGTACCTGCAAGAAAGATAAAGAATTTATCTAGGTCCCCGATCTTCTGCGGGTCCTGCAGGGTTAGATCGCTGAATGATTCCTTTCGGAATCCAGACTTTAGTGATTTTCAGCTTGGTTTTACCCTTGCTGATATCATCAGTAGCCTTTCCCTTCCTATTGATGTAATGCATGAGTTTGGTTTGGGAAGGTGTGGCTGTGTGTGTAACTCCTTTGGAAGTATTCTTCCGCTGAGAGTTTCGGAAATATTTTTCCGGTTGTGTGTGTTGCCTTCGTGGTCTCTGGAAGTGTGGACCACCATGGCTAGCCTTCACAGCCCTTTGTGAAAACTTGTGATTGGGCTCAGGCCTCTGATAGGTATTCCTCCTATCAGGTATTATCCTTCTCTCAGAGTTACTCTGAGATTTGGATCCCTTGTAAGTATGTTTGTGATTGGCATACTTACGAGGTTGTGTGTGAATTCCCTTGACAGCTGGTGCTGGCTGTCGGATTCCACTGGTAGCTGACGCTGACTTCATTGCCTTAGAATTATTCGGCTTAGTCTGCGTCTTAGGGTGTGCTGGCGTCCTATCAGCAGAGGATTTTGCCAGTTGAGGTTTTTGTCGTGATGACTCACCTATGTATCTGGTCTTATTATTCCTGTGCTGATTAGCCATACGGGACTGACTGGTATTACCAGCTGGTGCTGATGCATTTACCAGTTTGCCCTTACCCTTAGCTGTGAGTTCGGGTTGGTTTATGCTCAAATATTTTACAAATCCCAACCCGGATTTATCAGTAGGCTTTCTCCAATGGGATAGAGCCTCTTCCAAATTCTTGGAGCCTTTATTCAAATGATTTATTTTATTGTCTTGCTCAAGGACAATCTTTTGAAAGGTATCTCTCTCAGTTTTTAAAATTTCAAAATTTTTGAGCAAATCTGAGTGAGTTTCTTTCAGAGTGGCTAACTCTACACCGAGTGACCTAGATTTTTCAATCTCATTGGTCAAAATAGAAATCTGATTTTTTAGCGAGGTGTTTTCGCTGGCCAAGATATTCTTTATTTCGTAAAATTTAAGAAATTCTTCCTGAAGAATATCTATGGTGACAACCTCTGAGTCGGAGCAATGCGACTCAGCATCGTCTAGGATGCATGGAGACATGAGGTGCAATGAGGGAACAGATTGTACCTGGTCGTCAGCAGCAAGTGCTTGTTCCTCCTCACTGTCAGCACATTCTTCATGTGCTTCCTCTCCGAAAGCTACCATCAGCGCCAGTAGCGCTTCCTCTTCTGACTCTTCATCTGACGCATATTCTCCATCATCATGGTCAGGTATATCAGGAACCTCTGTCCTTGTCAGCATGGCCTTAGCAACGGCCTTGGATGCACGCTCTTCAAAGAGCTTCTTCAGCCTTTCCCGCTCTTCTCTATCCACTTGTGGACATTCAAATTTGAGATGGTCAGGGGATTGGCACTGATAACACGCGCGGGGAGCTCTCTTGACGAATTTCCTATCAGATGAGCTGAGAGAAGCTCCCTGTTTCGCCTTGGCTTTCTCCAGAAGAACAGCCAGTCTCTTCATCTGTTGCTCAAGATCTGCGATAGAGCTCTCGCTGCCTTTTGAGTTAGATCCTGACAGGGATGGGATCTCTTTCTGCTGGTTGTGCGGCCCAGCAGGTCTTTCAGTGTGGAAAGGCTTCTTGTGCTTCCACTTGAAATCCCTCTTGACAAAGTAGGCTTCGTCTTGTGTTTTGATGCTGGGAGATCCAACGGTCCGAATGGCTTCATTTTTGTTCACCATTTGGATATCCCACTCATGTGCTTGGAGCTGAGCAAATAGCTCCTTGGGAGTCATCTTGGATAGATCCTTCTCCTTAAGAGATGTGGTCTTCACAAACCAGTCCTCCTTGGGCATCTTTGACAGGATCTTTGCATTAAGCTCTACATTCGAGTACTCCTTGTCCAAGGACTTCAGCTCGCTGACTATGGCATAGAATCTAGCCTCCATCTCCTTGATGGTTTCACCAGTCAGCATCTGGAATGACTCGTACTTGTCCACCGCAACTTGCAACTTGTTGCGCTTCATCTGATCTGTCTCCTTACAGAGACTATCAAGGTAGTCCCAGACTGCCTTGGCGCTGTCGAACTGGAGGGCTTCCTCCATCAGCGGTTCTGGAAGAGATGATAAGATCATCTCGAGAGCAACGGAGTCCAGCTGATTCCGCCTCCTGTCTTCAGCGTTCCATTCTTCTGGGGGCTTTGGGATCTCAGCGGCTGGTTGATCTCCTAACTGGTGCCTTGTCTTGGTGATCTCGATCGGCCCTTTCTCCAGCACGTCTTTCATCTCCGGATGGACGCTTTTCAGTTGAATGAGTGACCTCTTTCGCCATATATCGGGCTTGTCCGGATTATAGTTGAGCAGCTTCGGGATATTCATCTTGTGTACCTGAGCTAATCAACAGACAGAAAGAGTAGAGTGCAAGGAAACTTGGATCTCGGTCCTAAGCGACTCAGTGTACGACCAGTCTAGAAAGACCGACCGCGCCTGATACCACTTGTTGGTCCCGGTTTTTCAGAGTATAATCGTTACGCAACGGAAATAATATAAAGTTAATTGTTTTCTTGCACGCTACTTACACACAGCTGACAACTGGCAACTGGTCAGCTGGTGCTGGTTACTCAGTACGCAGCTGACAACTGGTCAGCTGGTGATTCAATACTTAGAATATTTTAGCCTTGTTTGCACAGTTATTTATCAGTTTCAGGATATACTCCAGCACTTGAGTGTTGGGTTTAAAATATGAATGAAATGCAGAAAGCTGATAAATAACAAAGGATTTTATAGTGGTTCGATCAATCGATCTACGTCCACTCTCCAGTCGAAGCACTGGAAATTCCACTAAGAGTAATCAGGTACAGGTCTCCTACGATCTATCTCTAGCTGGTGAATGCCTCGTCCACCAGTTCACTAGATCAACCGCTCCCGGTCCTGGATCCTTCTTCAACTCTTCATAGCTGATGGAGTGCGAGCACGTCACTTCAACCTCCACAGCTAGCTGGGTGTTTTAGTTCTCCCAAGAACGTAACAGTCTCTACGGCAGAATGCCCGTATTAACTCAAGTGCTGGTGAGCACAGGAGCTGCTGTGAACTCTCTCGAAGGAGAAAGAACACCAAGTGAGATCTTTAACTTACAAGCTTAGAGCTTGAAGTCTCGTGTTTGATAAATCAACACACGGAAAGCTTTATGAAAAGCCTCGAAAGTACTTTATGCAATCTTGCAATAACTTCAGTTCTTTCGGTGGTTGAGCAGATGAGTGGAATCGTGGAATCAATCGCTCGTGGAATCTAATATTTGAATGTTGGTGGTTGCGACGTATTTATAGCCGCAGGAACCGATTCAAACTTTCTAGCCATTTGGACGCATCCGGAAAGGTGTCAGACCTCGGATGTCCTTCTGACGGCGGCAGGTATGTTTTTTTGGAAGGAACCATACCTTTTACCGCTTTATCTGACACAGATCTCTTTGTGTCAGAACGGCTCTCTCTGTCAGTCCGAGGAATAAGACTGACGTCTTGTGACTGATAGACTTTAAGTTATCCTTCCTTAAAGTCATCCTTTGTCAGTTGATTCCTCAGAGAATCTTCTTCTTGTCTCTACGGTGCTGGGAGAGAGAATCTAGAATTCTGCTGGTAACATCTGACTGGTAGATCATTCTGGTGATCTTGTGCTGGCAGTCTCTGCTGGTGACTTGCCCTGGCATCATCAAAGTCTACCAAATCTCTAGATGTTAACTCTTCTCGGAATCTCCCATGACTGGTGAAATCACCGCTGGTGAATAGTGTAAGAACACGTATTCTCCTGGTAAGGTTTGTCAGCCGCCTGCTGATGAAACCCTTCCCAACTGGTGAACAGTAGCCAGTCATATGCGTTTCTCACCGCTGGTGAACAGTGTCAGCACGAGTCTTTGTCAGCCGCCTGCTGATGAAACTTTTCCCAACTGGTGAACAGTAGCCAGTGGTAAGCGTTACTCATGCTGGTGAACAGTGTCAGCATGAGTCTTGATCAGCTGCGACTTACAACTGAAAAGACCTAAACAGGACTTTACATTTAAGACTAGAGCTATGTAGAGACAACTTACGCTGGTAGGACTTAGGATTTGATCCACCAAAACTATAATCTAAACAAGTAAGCTACTGGGAAAGGAAACCTTAGACAGATTTCCCAACGCAGCTCTCAACCGACGGTCTCTTGAAGTCCAAGAGTCGTGCCAGCTGTCGCAGAAATGGCGGGAAATGTTTAAGATTGGTATTGCGTGTGCATATCTTCGAATTTAATGCGGCATTTAATGCCACATTTAATGTGCACAGTGACTGCGCAGTCAAAAGCACTCTCGCGACCAATCAGCGTGTGCCATGTCAGCTACACGTTCAATCCCACGTCAGCACGTCGCTACAGGGAATCGTGCCTGCTGATGACCGTCGATCCTCACTTTTGACGAATTAATCTCGTCCATCCATCCCAGCATGGCACCAGTATAAATAGCCTTCATTCATGATCGGAAAAACTCTTATCATTCATTCAAATTTTTCGAACATATTTTCCGTTCATCTTCCTTAATATTTCCAAACACTTATTCCCTGAAAACATGGCATCTTCTTCCAACCCTGCTGATAAATCATCTTCTTCCACTGAGTCCCTAGACTTACCTTTAGCCGAATCTCACATGCCTACCTTCACAGGCATTGTGAAGGAAGAAGACATCGATTATACCTATCCCTTCAACAAACTTGTTCAGTTGAACAAAAAGGCCACCCAACATCTCCTTTCTAACTCCCAGATCAGAGCCGCCCAAGTCCAAAAGGAGAAGATTTTGAACGATAAGTTAGCCGAGAAACACTTCGGTGAGGAGCTCATGGAAATGATCGACTATGAGCAACTCCGACCATACTTGACGGCAACCCCCAGGAACTTCCACCCACATCTGGTCGCCGAGTTCTATGCTCGCGCGGTGATTGCTGACGATAGGAAATCCTTAACCACGTCGGTGTTCGGACACCTGATCACCATCGACGTAGAGTACCTAGCCAACCTCTTTGGGCTGAGGAGTACTGGTGAGGAGGTGGCTACGTATTGCAAGGATGATACGGTGGAGTTCAGGCGGAGGTGGACCGATTGGAAGAAGGAGGGGGTGACTGTCTTCAAAACTGGCATGAAGAAGTCAGAGATGGAAGAGTACTGGCAGATTGTATGCGACATTGTGGTGCGCATGCTCCAGTGTGAGGTCGGCTCCTATGCCGAACTAAGCCTGAAGAAATTCTCCGTTATGTGCGCGCTGGAGGACGGCATATACGAAAACTGGGCCGAATTCATCTTCGGCCGGTTGCTGGAGAATGTGGAGAAGAACTGCACAGTCAAGACTGACGGCAGGTTCCTCCATGCAGTGTCTTTTGGCCTGCGCATCAGCCACATTCTGGAGGTGGAGATGGGAGACCGAGTCGACCGAGGGGAACAACTGGTTGGGTCCGACTTTATCCCGGTCACCAAGGTCAAACTTCCTGGCCCAGACTACAAGAAGCCTCAACGGCTGAGAGGCAAGACGGCTGTGGACCCTGCTGACAAAGTTTCTGAAGAGAAGTCAGAACCAGTAGATGAGGCCGTGCCAGCTGTAGCTCTGCCGCTGACAGCTGAGGCGAAGGCCGAAATAAAGAGGAAGTATGAGGTGGAATCCTCATTTCTTGAGATGGAGCAAGCAGTGACTGGCCCATCAGCTCAGGTGCCAGTCACCAGGACTTCTCCAAGGAAGAAGCCCAAGTTGCACCAGTCCCAGCAGCCCCAGCCAGCTGTCATCTATGCTCCAGAATCAAAGAAAATATCTATACCAGTCAAGAAGTCCGTTCTTGGACTGACTGAGGAGGAGACAATAGAAAAAATGACCCGGAAAAGGAAAAGGGTCCAAACAAAAGCTCAGAGGCTGGTTGAGCAAGCCAAGAGGGATCAACAAGCTTCCATTGTGAGGAAGAAGCAGGCTCAGGCAAGGCTCAAGGCCTTAGCCGACCAGCGAAAAAGGGAGGCTGAGCTGGCAGCCCGCGATGAAGCCTTTGCTATAGTAAAGGCCGAGCACGAATCCAGTCGTCAGGCGCAGCTGGCTGAGCAAATGCAACAAGTTGCCAAGGGCAAATGGGCTGTTGCCCAGACTTCAAGTGCTGTGCCACCAGCACTAGCTCCGGGCCAGATCCTAACAGATGAATCTTTTACGCGCCTGTTGGACATAGGAGCTGAGGAGGACGTACTATCTCTAGTAGATATGTACCAGCCTGAGGAGGATGTGCCTCAAGTCCCTCCACCCGCGCAAGGGGGTGGTGGAGGTGAATCTGAAGACCCACTGGCCGCACAAGGGGGTGCCAGTGGAGGAGTTGTTGAGCGGGCGACCACCCCAGAAAAACTGGCGAGTTTCTCAGATATGAGCACAGATTCTGATGATGTAGAGGTGCCAATGGCCGAGGAACCAGCTGCCCCAGCTGAGGAGAAAGAAGTTGAAATGGAGACTACTGGTGAGGAGCCAGCTGCCCAAGCTGCGCTAGTCATCACCATTCCCGACGAGGAATCCGCACCAGTAGTACATCACTCCAGGGTGCAGCGGATGGAGCCAAGGGATCTTTTCCCTAATTTTGAAGACGTGGCTCGTCATCCTGCCAGTCGTCCACAAATCGCAGAAACATCTACATCTTCTGGACGACCAGCAGCATCCTCACCAGCACCAGCACAACGTGTGAGACCAGAGAGGAGGTCTTACATGTTAGGTATCCAGTTTCATTCTCTAATCGACGAGGATACCTACCGTGCTAGGGTGACAGGGGTTCACAGGTGGGAGAACCGTGGGGATCTTGCGTTTTATAATTCCCGAGTGTCTGAGCCTTCAGCATTCTTCATCATCCCCACCAGCGGTCTCCCTCACCAGTCAATCTATGCTTCCAGAATCCTTGACTGGTTCCTGCCCTTACAACCGATGGAGTATTTCAACTTCTCCATCTATGAGTATGCCGAGAACATCACAGCCGAGGTGGAGAGGGCTGTTGATGAGGAGTTGATCACCAGGTATGTGGACCTGAGTGATGTTCTTGATGAAGAACTCTTTCTGGAGTTCCGGCGCTGGAGGATCTTTGACTGGAGTCAACGCCAGTTAAATGTGGAGAAGAAGGCGGTTCTGTATGCCAGGCTTGGGCTTGGGTACTGGCGATCGGAGGAGGCATGGGCCAACAAATTCATGGGCACTGAAGCTCTCGGCCACCATCAGCTGTCGATTAGGCGAATCAAGCGCCGATTGAAGAAGATTGCTCTTTACCGACAACTGACTGGTACTTCAGGCCTTCCTCAATCCAAAATCAAGTTACCTTTCCTCCAGTTCCAGAGCACCAGCCGAGGATATCAGCTCATATACGCTCTCCGCCGCATCAGGGTAATTGTCACTCTCCCCCGGATCCCTCCCTATTTTGCTGTTCTTTTTTATATGGCTGCCAGCGCTCTGCTGGTAGACCACATAGTGGAGGAGGATCCCTCCAGAGGTCGGTGGCTGACCACTGCCGTCCCCCCTGTTCCAATGGTCATGGGCGACCTTGTCCCATATCATATGTACTGGCAGCTGGTGGTTCTCACAGCCCCACCTGTTTTTGTACAAGGCCCGCCAGCACCAGCCGAGGTGGTCGCGGAGGAACCAGCATCAGCTGACGTGCCCGCGGAGGAGCCCGCCCCAGTGCAGGTACCAGCTACGTCTGCACCAGAGATGGCTGATACCGCACCTGATGCGCCTTCCACTTCCATGGAAGTATCAGTGGAGCCACTCTCTGAAATTCATCCTCCTGCGCAACTACTTGCTTACATCGACGCCAGGATGGATCAATGATAAGATCGTTTTTCTACTCACTTATCGCTTTGTTTTTCTTTTCTTTTATGCAATTTAGTATGTTTTCTTGAATAAACTGAGCATGAGTATATATTAGAGGGTATTATGCTTGCCATGGTGAGATTTTGCAGGTTTTAGGCCAAATTCAATGGAAACCCGTACCGAAAGCAGCAGATGTTCAAATAAACAGTCACTTCTTCTTCCACCGATGGAATCTGAGCTAATGGAGCATATCATTTGAAAGATCTTTGAGTTAGCTTTCCAACGCAACTGGAATCGGATCAATCGGAGTTCGGATGCGAAAGTTATGGCCAAAACCGTGAGACTGCGCAAAAGGGTCGGAAGTGGCGAAACGTCTCTGTTTCGGCCAAAACGAAACCCATCTCGGCCGGGCCGCATTTTTTCATCTCGACCGGGGCAAGAGCCATCTCGGCCGAGACAGACATGAATGGCGAGATTTGGCGAGATTTTCACATATTTTGGGCGAGAATTGCTTGGGGAACAAGATATACATCAATATGGAAGCAATCAATCATACCTTTTGAAGATATCCATCCAAGGCCTCAACCCTACTTCTATATAAACTCATAATTAGCTCAGAATCTGGGGGCCTCTTTAGTTTTTATTTCTTTTCCCCCATTACAGTTTTACTTTAATTTTCTGTTTTCTTTAGAATTCCTCTTTACTTTTATTTGTTGAACCTTTACTTTTTAATGCAATCTTTACTTTTCCCTGCAATGTTTACTTTTAATATGTTAGGCTAGAACCCTAAACAGGTTCTAGGGTTTCTCCTTCTGTGATACATGTTTTGATTCAATTGTTCAAACCCTTTTATTGGTTTAAATCCTATGTTTTTATTTAAAATCTATTCTCATCGAAGGATCGAGAGATGAAGATTGAGGTAGGTTTCAGTTAATTAATCGAAGGACCGAGAGGTGAAGGTTAGTAACAGGAAGTTAGGGTTTAATACTTTTGATTATCTGTCCGACCAAGAAGATTTCAATTGTAAGAAAATCTAGATCTTTATGAAATTGATTAATTGGTGTATTTTTGAGACCGAGAGGAGATAGATCACTAATTAGTAATTTAGGTTTTAATTGCCCGACCAAGGAATTAACTCCACAATAAAAGGTTTTCCACCAAAATTGTCTTTTCTGGGTTTGAATATTTGTTTCTTGCATGTTGATCAGTTTGGTAGATTTCCCTAGGATCTGTGCTTTTTAATATTTATTTTTATCCCTTTAATTTTCTTGTTTTGAAAACCCAAAACCCTTTTTAAATTGATTTACCCAAACAATAGTTCTGAAAACCATCTCTAGTACATGAATCCCTCCGTAGCACTATCCCTGTGGGTTCGACAACCTTAGGGTTTTACAAATTTATTTGCTACTGTTTCTACAGTTATCAAATTGGCGCCGTTGCCGGGGATAGTCAGACGGCGAGTCGTTACTGGAAAGTTGAAGAACTTCTGGATTGGGTTGTATTTTCTTAATTTTTGTTTTTTTTTTTTCGAGTCAGTTCTATTTTTCGTGTGCGTGTGTTTGTGTCGCGTCTGTCTCGGCCGAGGTGAGCCCCACCACGGTCGAGACGATTTCTCCATCTCGGTCGAGTTGAACCACATATCGGCCGAGACGAATTCTTCCATCCCGGCCGAGATACATCTCAAATCGGCCGGGACAGACTGATTTTTCCCTAGTTTTCTGTGCAGGTGTAAAAATACGAGGAATGAGGAGAAGATGGTGAATGATGTCGATCTGACTCTTGAAGAGCAACGAATACTGGTCACTGAAGCCTATCTACTGAGGAAAGAATTGAGAGAAATACAAGGAAGGCAAGTTGCACTTCAAGAGGTTAATCCGGCTCAGCCCAAGCAGTCAATTATTGATGAAGTCTTGTCCAGAGTCCAGCCATCATCAGCATGGATCAATGAGAGAAACAAAGTCATAAAGACTAATGAGTCAATCATTGACGACATCCTGTCCAGAGTAAAGCCAGACACTGAAGCATGCATAGTCAAGGAGGACATTGAAGTGAAAGTGGCTGAAAACCAAGAAGAACAAGTTGAGGCTGAGCTGTATGATTCAATTGATGTGGTCACTCCAGTACACAAAGGAGAGGGCGATCAAGCGAAAGACAAAGGAGTGGACCAAAGGGAATTTCTGAAGGATTTGGAGGCCATTGCAAAAAGAAACAAACTGAAGCCTCCTGATTCATACCATCTTGATTGCAAAACCGCCTACTTGGCTTCATCAAACAATCAGTTGATGCGGTTGTTGCAATATATATTCCAACCTCCTTGATGAGCTTCACAGGTAGTGTCGAGCCACGACGGTAAATAAGGCACTGAATGGGAGGTAACCCATTGTGTTTTCAATTTTTTCCCTTTTCCTTTTAGTATTTTTGATTTCTTTTGTTTATCACTGTACTTCACTTTTATTTTCTTTTGGAAAAAAAAAAAAAAATTCGAAGTCTGTCTCGGCCGAGACAGAGTCCGCCACGGCCGAGATGGAGTGCCAGCAGCCCAAAATCCACGCCGGTCAAAGTCTGAAGATGGAAGATAAAAAGTTGGTGTCTGAGGCCAACAATCAGGTACCGTTTCGAATCCTGAATCTGATTTCCAAACTTATTCTCTCTGATTTTCGAATTAGTTTGGAGGGATGAAGATTTAAGGGTCTCGAAACTCTTTGCTATCTTTTATTTGCTTTATTTAAATTTCTGCATGAGTAATTTTTGAATAAAACGCGAGATTGTGGGAATTTGAGCATGATTGATGACCATAACAAGAATGCAAGATGAGAATTGATTGACTTTAGTTTGCATTGATTGTGATAGTGGTTGAGTATGCCTATGAATGTGAATACCGCATGATTACTTGTTTTGATACTTGCGTTGGCATGATTGTTAGATGATGATTTGATGTTTACTGTGGAAGAAAAAAAAATTGTCCTTAGTGTGAGTTTTTGAGCCTGAATTTCAATTGTAAGTGTGTCTGCAATTTTGAGTTTCTCTAGAACTTGCTTTGTTTCTTTTTCAAGACTGCTAGTGTGCACAGGTTTAGGAAGTGATTTTAGGCCATCTTTGTTAGCCATATTCTTTCCCAAACACTGTCCCTTATAATAATTTATCATTAGTTAAGCCCCTTTGAGCCTGTTACTTTTCTTTTCTTGTCTATGAGTTAAGGAGAAGCATTGTAGTCCATCTTGTCTATGAGAAGTGCTATAAGCAGGTGATTTGATTCTTGTCTATAAGAGTTGGGTAAAATAAAGGGTAGATTGATGCTTATTGTTTAAAAGTAGCCTTTGAGTCCTTGGTTTCTTTGCTTGTCTATGAGTGAAATTTTGGGATTCCTTCTTGTCTATGAGTTGAGGTGAAACAAAAATTATAAGAGGATAAGAAATTATTAATTGGTTTACAAAAGAGGGTTGGGCTCTTGAAAAAAAAAAAAAAAAAAAGAGAGAGAGAGAGAAGAGAGAGCCATGGTTTGTGTTGAAAATCTAAGGAGATGGGTAGATATTGATAGAGAGTGGATTAAGATTGATAAGGTGGACGCACTGAAATTGATTTTGAGTCACTTGGCCAAATTTTCCCTACCCTTCACAAAAAGCTTACATTACAACCTTGAATAAAGTCCTTTCTGATCTTAGACTTGTGTGCACATATTTGCAGTGGAGATTTAGAATATTTGCAAGCCTATGGTAGAACTTGATTTGCATGACTTTTGTGTGATCTCATAATTATCCAAAACACTTGAGTGAATGAGCGAAACACTCCCCATGTGAGTCTTCCATAGTTTACAGATTTTCTGATTCTTTCAAAAGTGCTGATGCTTAGTAGATTTACGAGTTTGATTGTGATGAATCTTGTGAGGCATTGCACTACTCTTCTACTTGAACTTTTGATTCTTTCTTTTGTTGATTGAGGACAATCAAGTGTTTAAGTTTGGGGGGTTTGATAAGATCGTTTTTCTACTCACTTATCGCTTTGTTTTTCTTTTCTTTTATGCAATTTAATATGTTTTCTTGAATAAACTGAGCATGAGTATATATTAGAGGGTATTATGCTTGCCATGGTGAGATTTTGCAGGTTTTAGGCCAAATTCAATGGAAACCCGTACCGAAAGCAGCAGATGTTCAAAGAAACAGTCACTTCTTCTTCCACCGATGGAATCTGAGCTAATGGAGCATATCATTTGAAAGATCTTTGAGTTAGCTTTCCAACGCAACTGGA
Organism: Plectranthus barbatus; assembly: GCA_026898455.1. Lineage (NCBI taxonomy): Eukaryota > Viridiplantae > Streptophyta > Magnoliopsida > Lamiales > Lamiaceae > Plectranthus > Plectranthus barbatus. Next base: position 183 of record JAPKLW010006468.1, on the reverse strand, counting down.
ATCGGATCAATCGGAGTTCGGATGCGAAAGTTATGGCCAAAACCGTGAGACTGCGCAAAAGGGTCGGATGTGGCGAAACGTCTCTGTTTCGGCCGAAACGAAACCCATCTCGGCCGGGCCGCATTTTTCATCTCGGCCGGGGCAAGAGCCATCTCGGCCGAGACAGACATGAATGGCGAGATT
>JAPKLW010006467.1:0-17308 GCA_026898455.1 Plectranthus barbatus | reverse complement strand
GTTGTTAAAGTTTGGTAGAGAGCCAGCAATAGTATCCTAGGTTTGCATAGTGATAATGTTATTGGGAAATTTAAGGCAAAAATATCCAAAGGAAGATTAGTTGTAAGCTGTCACAATAATGTTAGTCATAAAATATAAGATATTTTGTTTAATTAGAGAGGAACAGTCCAGAAGAAGGGAGTTGGGAGGTCAAAGCAGCAAACAGTATGAGTTGCTGTTGGATTCACCAACACACCATTTTCTAGTAATGGGATGGCCCCCTCCTCACCCATTTCTATGTCTCTTTCAATTCCTGCAAACTATTCCACCTTTTCACAAAATAATTCAATATTGCTTAATTCATTGTAATAATAGTTGTCGCAGCCTTGCTCACCAATCAAAAAAATCACGCATTTCTAAATTCTACATATTTTAGAGCTCATCCAATTTAAAAAAATATCACTAAAATTAATAATTCCATGACATTAATCTATATGTATTGTTAATATAACATCTTTCACATGGTGATGATGGCTTTATAGAAATAAGCAGCCGATTAAGCCGAACAATGATTATAGGAAAGTTGAAAATATTCCTATTTTCCTATATGTATATCTCAACGCAGGAACATATTCACATGGCTTGCACATGCACATTTGTTTCTTTTTAATAATTTTATTTTATTATATATTTAATTAATTTTTTGAATTGTTAAAAATAATTTGAATACACAGAACACATACGTTTCAAAATACACATAGTTAAAATAGAATATACTATTTTTACAGCGGCTTAATTTCCTACAGGTAAAAATATTAAAAGTGTACTGACCTCAGACAATAATTTAAAGAGTTGAAGACCTTTTTTATATATAACATGCAAAAAAAACATACCATAAACATTTCCAAATTGTATCGAATAAATACCCAACATGAAGTTTTTAGAATATTTATATATGAAACATTTATTATTGGAATATAAATTATCTTTTTTTTAAAAAAAAAAAATTTGTTGAAGTCGAGATTTTTTTTAAATCGCGGACACATTTTTCTCGTACTTATCCTTTCTTATCTATTTATTCATATCTCTTCTCAAGTTCTCACTTCTCATGGGAAAATTGCTATAAATATAGGATCTATATTGAACATGCATAACTGCGGATTTTTTTCCTCTCTCTCTCTCTCTCTCACATAGTGTGTCTGTGTATAGTGGTGGAAGATGGTAGCCGCCATGAAGGAGAAGCAGCAAGAGGCAGTGAAAGGGAAGGAGAGTTATCAGCAACAGCTGCAAAAGCAGATAGTGCAATGCAACAAAGGAAAAACTATTAAATTCAAGCGAAGCACTTCCAATCTTGAACAAGATGGCCTCTCTGCCGCTATCTTTTTGCTCGCTTGCATTGCCTGCACTCCCTCTCATTAATCTCTCTCTCTCTTGTTTGTTACTTTTAGTCTCAAACTAACAATGCCATTTTATTAATTTGCTTAACCTTTTCTGTTGAGTAATCTCTTTTAAATTCAATTTACCTACCTAATTAATGTTCCGGGAGACACTATACATATAATTCTGTAAGGCATATTTCGTAATGTATAATTGAATATCTACCGAGTATGTATGTATATCCACTTTCCCATTTTTTCTACTTCATTGCATATATACCGCGCGTATTAATTAAATTTGTTATAATTTTAATAATAATCCTTTAATCATATTGCGATCGATATATATACATTTATCAAAAAAGAATATTAAATCTTCTTGTTGAAATATTAATCTATATATTTAAGCCGATTAATTAGTACTACAACATATAGCTAGCTAGCGTATGATAATTAACATTTCTATAATTAATGTATCTTATTTACTGAATAATAATACATCATGTAAAATAGTAAAACATTAATGTGTAAAAAGCACTCAAGACTCAACTTGTAATGCCTGGCTATAGGGACTGAACGAGCTTGATCCGTTTTCAAGATTGATGGTTTACATACAAACCAATATTACTAAACTTTTCTATAATATTTTGTCCTCACTTGTATCTTGAGAAATCTTAATTTTACTCCTGATCATGAAATACACTTAATTTTGAAATATTCTTAGAGCTAGTGTTGACGATGCACGCATATATATCAAACTATTTATGCTCTCCTCCCTATATATTAAATCACATTCGTGTATAGTCTCATGAAATCAGAATACCTTGTTGCATCATGAATCCAATTCAATATCATCCTCAGTTCATTTAATGAAAGTCCTATATATAAAAGTCTTTCATTATTGTCTTCTCTACATCAACAATCACTCTTTATTTTAGCACTCGATCATTATATAACTTAATCAAAATTAATAAAATAAATTTATAACTCATCTGCAATGGTTTTACAATTAATATGTGCATACTGGCTAGGATAAAATATATCATTCATTTATGGATTTCCATATTCATGAAAAAATGAAATTATTGCCACAATTGTCTCCTCAACTATATATGTAGATTTGTGAGATCTATGGTATGCGAAAAAAGTAATTAATAATTACAATTTATGTAAACCTTGCTCTTGCTCACATGGCCTCGTGTTCCTGCTTTCCCCAATAATTCGGTACAATGTTTAGAGACGACTATATTTATTTTTATTTGTATTTTCTTTTTTCGCTGACTTTATCGATCTGAACAGTTAATCAATATTCTTAATAAAAACAGATGTTTTGGTGGACATGCATTTACTTTCGTCCACGTTAATAGAATATTATAAAGTACGTATTACATCCTAATAGAGCTAGGATCCACACATATTAATTTGGATTACGTCAAAACATACACATCTTTTGTTTTTATAATATATATATATATGAAAATAACAAATATATTAACAACAAATTAAACATATGAAAAATAAAATATAGATATCCAGATAAAAATGATTAGTCATTATTGTGGATATTTTCCAGTCAAAACCCTTAACATCATTGATCAACGGTCTAACAGCTAAGGAGTATGATGAATGATCAAATAACAAACTATAAGTTGGGAAATAAATGAATGAAAGTTGTGTCGTAATGCACAAAATAGTTCAAAAATGTGAGTGGGTAATTATGGGAATAGAAGTTGATGATCCTTTTATATTAATTTCCAAATAGAATCTTCTGGAAAGTGTTGCAAACCTTTCTCCAGTCCATTGGATTGGGTGATATTTGGAACCGGATCCAAAACTATTTTTACCAATGACGATCTAAATGTCATTCATGAATAAGACAAATAACTTTATGATTTAAAATACTCCTACAAAAATGAATGTGGAGAGTGTCATGATACTGTTCGGGGAGGGCATTCATATATGATACCATGATAAATTGCGTATCAAAACAATACATTTATTTGTTTTCCTAATTTATATTGTAGGGAAATATATTTCCTGTATTTCACTCAAGAAAATATGATGTACATACAAGTGTTTATATAGAAGAGAAAACAAATCTAAGGAAATCTATTCTAGATATGTACAATATACATAAAGATGTGAATATATATATGATATCCTAACACCCCCCGCAAGCGAAGACGGAGGTGAGAGTCGAAGCTTGGTGCAGAAGTGGTCGAAGAGATCTCTTGATAAACTCTTCGTGAAGATGTCCGCAATTTGTTCCTCAGACTGAACGAATTTTGTATGGAGTTTGTCAGAAGCCACGAGCTCACGGACGAAGTGATAGTCAATGTCGATGTGCTTGGCCCTCTTGTGAGATACTGGATTCTGAGTGAGAAACAAGGCAGAGGCATTGTCCGAATAAAGTACCGGAGTCGACAGTTGTTCTACTTTCAATTCGCGCAGCAGATTGACCATCCATTGCATTTCTGAGGCTGTATTTGCGATGGCACGATACTCCGACTCACAACTTGACCGCGACACCGTCGGCTGCTTCTTGGCACTCCAAGAGATTAGATTCGGACCAAGGAATATGGAATAGCCATAGGTTGATCGTCGCGTATCCGGACAACGAGCCCAATCAGCATCTGAATAACCACGTAAGTGAGGACTGCCCTTAGTGAACGTTAAGCCGAACCGCACCGTACCTTTTACATAGCGCAGAATGCGCTTGAGAGCCTGAAAGTGCTCAATAGTCGGATGTTGTTGATACTGACTCATGGTGTTTACCGAGTACGCAAGATCTGGCCTAGTAACAGTAAGGTACTGCAAAGCACCGAGAAGAGAACGATACATAGTCGGGTCCTCAAAGGAGGGCTCGTCGGCCGTGAACGTGGCACCTGGAGGTAAAGGGGTGGAGACAGGCTTTGCATCAGTCATCTTTGCACGATGCAGAATTTCCAAAGCATACTTCGTCTGCGTAGATACAGACCAGAAGAGGAGTGGAAGGCTTCAAGACCAAGAAAATATCCAATTTTGTCGAGGTCCTTGGTGCGAAACTCCGAGTTCAGTTTCGACATTAGGGCAGCAATGGCGTGTGAGTTATTTCATGTGATGATGATGTCGTCCACGTAAACCAATAAGTAGACCAATGAGTATATAAGAGCTGTCTTCTGAGTCAGAACAAATAGGGAGGTGTCGGCAGAGCTGCATAGAAAACCAAGAGACAATAAGAAGGTCCGGAAGCGCTGGTACCAAGCCAGCGGCGCCTGCCGGAGTCCGTAAATAGCCTTGTTCAGGGAGCAAATGTGAGTCGGATGCCGTGAGTCAATGAATCCTGGAGGCTGCTCCATGAATACCGGAGTAGATAGAATACCATTCAAGAAAGCATTCTTGACGTCCAATTGATGAATTGGCCAAGAACGCATTACAGCTAAGGCGAGGACGATGCGAACAGTTGTAGCTTTCACCACGGGACTGAAGGTGTGAATGAAATCGAACCCAGGGACTTGGCTGAAACCCTGAGCGACTAACCGAGCCTTATAGCGATCAATAGAGCTGTCAGCAAGCAGCTTAATCCTGTACACCCATTTAGAGCCAACGACATTAGCATTGGACGGGCGTGGAACCAGAGTCCATGTATTATTCCTCGATAGGGCCGTGAGCTCTTCATGCATGGCCTGAGTCCATTCAGGAACCTTAAGAGCAGACTTAATTCCACGAGGTTCCGGTAGAGCTGCAGAAACAGAAAACATAGAAACTAGATTAATGTCAACCGGATATCTGGTTTAAATATTCCGGACCGAGCGCGCGTATGCATGGGGTGACGAGGAGCTAAAGGAGGTGGAGAAGGTGGCTCGACGGGATTGAGAGGCGCGGCTTGGGGAGGTGGCACGACGGGATTGGGAGGCTCGTGTCGGGGAGGCATAGGCAGTGGAGGTGGCGGAGAAGTGATATCTGAGCGGCAGAAGATGCATGGTGGGTTAGAGCTATGCGAGGAAGGTGCGATTTGTGTGGAAGGAGTAGGGTTTTCGAAATATTTAGTGAGAGAGAGGCGAGACATAGGAGTGGACTGAACTAGGTTAGAGAATGGAAATGATGCTTCATCAAACCTAGCATGGCGGGTTATATAGACTCGATTGGAGAGAGGGTCGAGACAACGGAAACCTTTGTGGTTTGAACTATACCCGATGAATACACAAGGCAAGCTACGAGGCTCGAGTTTGTGTTTGGTGTAATCCCGGAGACAGGGAAAGACGCGACAACCAAAAGTACGAAGAGAGTCGTAAGATGGGCTGGATTGAAATAGTAATTCGAAGGGAGAGGCATTTTTGAGGAGGGGATTAGGAAGTCGATTTATGATATAGACGGCAGTACTAAAAGCTTCTACCCATAGGGAAAGAGGAGAGGAGGATTGAAAAAGCAGTGAGAGTCCCATTTCAGTTATGTGACGATGTTTACGTTCAGCACGACCATTTTGAGAAGGTGTATATGGGCAAGAGATCAAGTGATGGATTCCAGATTTAGCAAAATGGTTTTTGAGGCGAGAGTTGGTGAATTCAGTACCACCATCGCTTTGAAATTTCTTGATTTTACGTGAGAATTGAGTTTCAACAAACACGTGAAAATTGAGAAATATTTCGAAAAAATCAGATTTTGCATGCAGCGGATAGAACCAAGTAAATCTAGAAAAATCGTCAATGAACACAGCATAATAACGAAAACCAGATTTGGATTTAACGGGTGAAGGCCCCCAAAGATCACAATGAATAAGATCAAGAATATCGGAAGCGCGTTTATCAGACACTGGAAAAGGTAAATGTTTGTTTTTAGCTAACTGACAAGAGGTACACAAACTTTTATGCAAAACAGGACACGAAGTAGAAAGGAAACTAAGCTTTTGTAGAAGACTAATGACTTTCGGAGAGGAATGACCGAGCCGATTACGCCACGTCTCGAAGAGTGCGTGAGGCGGGCTGGAAGACGAGGAGACGGATAGGGCAGGAAAGGGTTGTTGGAGGACGTACAGCCCATGCTTACGAACGCCGGTGCTGACAATTTTTCCGATTTTGCGATTCCGAATCTGTAGCTGCGAGTCAGTAAACAAAACGTCAACCGGAAAGTCATGAGTTAGTCGTCTGACAGATATAAGATTCTTAGTAATTGAAGGAACTACAAGCACATTGCGTAAAGATATAGAATCTGAAATAGAGAGAGAGCCCGTATGAGTAATACGGAGACGAGCACCGTTACCAACAGCCACATGGTCAGAGCCCGAATACTCCGCAACATTGTCCAAGGAGGACGCATCAGCGGATATATGAGCAGAGGCGCGGGTATCCAGATACCAGTCAGAAACTGGAGGCGATGAGACAGAACACTGAGCCGAAAAAACTTCGGCTAGATTTGCCGAGGGCGGCGGGCGGCAGGAGCGCACGTAAGACCTGTCAAAGCGTTTAGGGCAATCAAAAGCATCGTGATCGGTTTGCCTGCAAAAAGAACACCACGGTGGACGTTTCTTCCGGTTACCACCATTAGGACGACCGCGAGACTTGGAGGCCTGAAACTTTCCACCAGAGTCATGGGACTTGGATGACGCCTGAAAAACAACAGGCTGAGGCGAGGGCGATGGTTCAGAGCCGCAAATGAATAGCTCGTGGCTGATTGCTCGGGCAAGAAGGATGTCAAACGCTGGAAGCGGCTCTTGGGCCATCTGAGCGGCCGTAAAAGTCGAGTATGATGGGTTCAAGCCTCTGAGAAACGAATGAGATTTATCAGAGTCATCAATAGAACGTCCGATGGCCGAGAGTTGATCACACAAGCCCTTGAAACAGCTGTCGTAATCGGAGATGGGCAGATCGCCTTGCTTGATCGAGAGGAGATCGTCTTTCAGGCTGAGTTCACGGGCTTTGGATCGATGGCTATAAGCGCGAGATAGCGCGGACCAGACGTCATGCGACGTTGAACATCCGATAATGACGGCCATGGATTCCTCAGTGAGTGTAGAAACTAGAAATAACTTTATCAACTGATCGCGAGAGTACCACGTCGAGAAGGCGGGGTTCGGGGCCGCGACAACGCCGGAAGCAACAGCGAGAGAGCGAGGAGGGGCGGAAGAGAACCGTCGACGTAGGGCATGAAATTTTGAGTAATGAGGAGGGGCTCGATCTGAGCGTGCCAAAGAAGATAGTTGGCAGAAGTAAGTTTGATGTTGACCATATGAATGATAATCGAAAGCGGCAACATCGGAAGATCACCATGATCAATAGGAGCAGCCATGGTGACGTGAAGGAGGGACGACGGCTAGGGTTTTGGAGGAATTAGGATTTTAGCCAGGATTTAGGCTGATACCATGTAGGAAAATATATTTCCTGTATTTCACTCAAGAAAATATGATGTACATACAAGTGCTTATATATAAGAGAAAACAAATCTAAGGAAATCTATTCTAGATATGTACAATATACATAAAGATGTGAATATATATATGATATCCTAACATATATCTTTTGTAATCTATTTATTGAATTGAAATACAATTTTACAATTGAGCCAAATAATGTTTTAATACACAAATTATCATTGGATGCTTTAATTTTTTTAGATAGTTACATAAATTAAATATATTATAAATTAATAAATAAACTAAAAAAACCAAAAGTTATATCAAAATTCATGATTTTTTTCTTTATAAAATGAACACATGCAATATTCTTACATTTTGATTCACAATCAAAACTTCTATTTTCTCTGTTGTTTCTTCCGTTCGATATCTAGTTACGGATTCAAATTGCCTAAATTACTTCTTAACTTCCCAAAATTATCCAAGTCAATAAGATTACCCAATTTTCCAAAAATATTTAAACTATCAAAATTTGTAACAATTTCCAAATGTTGAATATCAAATTTTTTCATTTTCTCATAATATATAATTAGTAATTGTATGAAAAATATTGTAAATGATATATATTAAAGTGTAAATATAAAAATAAAATAAACTTTGGGTTAAGTGGATGCGATTGGTACGTATAGAAATTGAATTTTGTGTAAATAAATTAAAAAATAATAATATTTTATTATTATATTGAGTTTGTATTGTATTATTGAGTTTGAATTAGTAAGGCAATCAAGAGCAGTGTCCATGCGCATACACTTATAACTCTAAAAAAGAAGCAACTTTATAATTTAAAAAAGAAAAAAAAAAAAAAACGATTGCTTCATCACGGCTGTGGACCTGTGGTCCGGCCACGGATGACCAAGCCTCACATTTGTTGTGCAACAGGTACACGTGGCTATGCTAATTTTTTTTAATTATATATTATTAAATAATTATTAAAATATTTAAACTCACATAAAATTCTACTTTAAATAGATATTATAATAAATTATCATAAAAGATTTTCCATAACTCATACACTTATTTAAATTTTTATGTGGTGTATTTATATTTTGTTAAATTATATTTTATTTTTATTTGTCAAATAAATTATGAATATTTGTTAATAACAATTAATTTCACATAATTATATAATTAAATATTTTAAAGTTTTTATATTATATTAAAAAGAGAAATAAAATAATATTTTAATTAAAAATTAAATTGGTTGAAGTAAATAATATATAGTTGTATAATGAATGAAAAAAAAAATATTTATTTAATAAGTGAGTCGTGTATCTCTAATGAATGTGCTAAAGCAACAAATATTTTATTGGGAAAACTATGAAAAATACCCTATAATGTAGTGTTGGTCAACTATGAAAAATATCATAATATTTGTTTTTTCTTGAATTATATCCTAAAGTTTCATTTTGCCCACTAAAAATAACCTTTACTATGAAATATATCCTAAAGTTTCTCATATCATTGAATTATACCAGAATGTTTGCTTCTGTCAATTAAAAATACCCTACGTCACTAACGGTGTTAAAATTTTAATACAATATATGCCACATATATACCAAAGAAATGGAAATGTCACACATTATTTAATTTATGGTTCATAAAAATTTTAACATCGAATCAAATATTAGATGTTAATCAAATATTAATAGGGATGTCAATTTAGTCCGAAACCCGCGGGTTGACCCGATTAACCCGAGCTTAAATACGGGTTAGGGTCAAAAAATTTTAGCCCGAAAAAAATTAGCCCGAATAGCCTTAGACCGAATAACCCGAAGCCCGAAATTCGATGGATTGACTCGATTACCTTTTTTTATTAATATATCTATCATAATTATAGTACTAAAATCTACTTTTAATATTTAAGATCATATATATTACTACCTCCATCCCGGGTCTCTTGAGACGTTTGACCGGGCACGAAGGTTAAGAAAAAGTAATTAGAAGAGTTAGTGGGGTAGGATTAGTAGGATAATGATTAGGAGAGATAGTGGGGTATGATAGATAGTGGGGTAGGAGTAGAGTAGGTTTAGTGGGTAATTAATTAATAAAAACTTTCCAAAAAAGGAAACGTTGCAACTGTTCTGGGACGGACCAAAAAGAAAAACGTTGCGAGTGTCCTGGGACGGAGGGAGTAATTAAATTTTAAGTTATATAATTGTATTTAGTTCAAATAGTATTCAATACATAGTTAAGTTTATTTACTTACGAATTTAAAATATATTTAATATTGTTAAAATTAAATATAATATATTTTTAATAGTTAAATTATTCATTATATAAGAGTTTGTGATTTGTTATGTATTTTTTATAAGAGAAAAGTAATATTTTTGTTTATTTTTATTATTTTAAATATTAAAAGAGTGAAAATATATTAAAAATAAAAAATAATTAATAAAATCATTGGCCCGACGGGCTAGCCCGAAAACCAACGGGTTAGGGTCAACATTTTTTAGCCCAAAAAAATTTCAGCCCGATTTGACCCGGACCGATTAACCCGCAGCACGATAGGGCTGACCCGAAACCCGACGGGTTAGCCCGATTGACATCTCTAAATATTACTATATTAGGGTATAATTTAGTGATAAAGAAAACATTGGGGTATTTTTTATAGTTTAGGGTATTTTTAATTGGCAAAATGAAACATTAGGGTATAATTCAAGGAAGGAGAAACAATAGAATGTTTTTTATAATTGACCAATAATTTAGGATATTTTTCATAATTTTTCCTATTTTATTTGTGTTAACCTATTGTGATGAATACTCGGACTAGCGTCAGCTCCAATAATCTTCTAGTAATTTATATAAAAAAGTCATCATTACTCAATTTATACATAGAATAATATTCACATACAAACAAAAGTAAATACTCGTAGTCTTGAGCTAAAACTTCAAATATAATTTTACAAAATTAAACAAATATTAGCTCAGTTCTAATAGAATTATTACATTTCTTATCATCACATAAATTAAAATTGCGAGTATAAGTAGAAATAATATTTTATTATTAAGTATGAAAAAATTATCATTTTTAAAAATAATTCGATTGAAAAATCCAATTTGGTAAGTATAATAATTCGGGCGGAAAGAGGGAGTATTTTTACTAAATTAAGTTAGAGCTAACATCTAACAAAAGCTAGTGATGTTAATAACAATATTTACATTTCTCATGTGAGTTTGATTGTTAATGATTTGATTAAGTATGCTGAGAAATACTTTTGGTTTACTTTGAACCTAAAATTCTTTTCGAGCGTAGTAGAAAATTATTCAAAATTATGGGACTCAAATTCAATTCAACACGCGCAAAATGGAGACTTGTTTTATACGCTCGTTCCCGCGCAGGAGCAATTGGCAATTGGCGCCTCAACTCAAGGGAAGATTGGGATTTCAATCTAAAAATGCTCTCTTTCTCCATTCCCACCCAAGATCAAGGATGTTTGGTAGGGTGAGAGCGTCGCCGGCGACCTCCTTGGAACTCCTCGAATCTCAGAGATCTTCTTGCAAAATCGTCAAGAACGATTCTCTCTCCATTTACGGTATCACTCTTTCTTTTTCCTACAATTTCTAATCATATTCATTAATTGGTTGAGATTCAATAGATAGATCTGGGAATTGATAGCTGATGTAGAATTTATTTCATTTCTCTGTTTAAATTCAATAGATAGATTGGAAAATTTGAATGTCTGTTCATTTCTCAATTGACTCGGTCAAAATCAATGGATAGATCAAAAGATTAATTGTTAGATGCGTAGCGTGCAACTTGCTGTATTCGTGCTGGAACTTGCTTATGCACAAAAGCTACTGAGATGCCCTTGGTTTATATTTTTCTAAGCTGATGCAGCAACATTTCTGAAGCGCGTGATTGGTCCCCTTTCTTTTGTTTGCTGCTTTCAAGAACTGAAGTAGTTTTACATTTAAAAACAATGTGGTGCTGAAGATGAAGCTAGGTTTGTATTCCTGTTAAAACGGCATGTTTAGATTGTGATTTCTTGGCCTTTGATAAGAAACGATAGTCGTTACCGTACAATCTTGAACATATTACAGATATCTCAACATTGTGCATATGTTGGATTAGAAAATTAACTTGTCATTGTTGTGTTTCAATTGCTGTAGAATCAACACTTCTTAAACTTAAACAAGGTTCGCGTTGTAATGCAAGTTGCAACACTGAGGAATCTGCCAGTGCAGATGCATTTTACATCATGGACATCGATTCCTCGGAGGCCATGACTGCAGTTGCTAGGTATTCCTCGACAGATACTCTTCCGACACCTAGTTCTAGTGTCCAATCTACAGCCTCCTCGAATGAAGAAGCCGCCACGAATATGTCTATTCTTCATTTCTTCTCGAAACACAAGAGTGGTGCAACACATGATTCAAGTGAGAAAGAACCTATGGCTATAGAAAGTGATTATTCGTCCTGTAGTGTTTCGCCTGCATCTAGCGGCTGAAGGCTAAACTTGGGGAGTGGGAGTACAGGAGTTTTATATTATGGAGCTGTTGTATTGTAGACAGTAGAATTGGTTATCTAGGTTAAATTTGCATTTAATTTCTGGTGGTGCAACTGTAATCTAACAGAATTCATTTACGACAATGAATTATTCACAGGAAATCTTTCAATGTCTGTTACTTGTTCTCTCTTCATCAAGAAACTATGCAAACTATACTGGAACGTAATCATGAATGAATGAATTCCAGAGATGATGAATGAAAGCAATTTATTCATAACTTGGCAGAATGTGGCCACAAATTCATGAGTAAGAATTACAAAAATGAATACGAAGGTTGGTCGTTCAGTTGATTAAGGTGAGGAACACTATTCCTTCACCCAAGGCTCCAAGATTGGTTCCCATTGGCATACCTCTCCTTCATTGAACCACAGAGCTGCAGATGAATCACAACACACGAATGTATTAATCAAGCATATACACATAAAAGGGGTTGCACGAAACAAGGATGGCAGATTTTTCCAACTCAAAAATTCCACTTGGTATCATATCGATGTAGCAAATTATGCTGTACAAACCCCACAGAATCACCTGTTTCCCCTTGGAGATGGAGAGTTTCGTGTGTTTTGACAGTGAACAACTACTTATAATGAAGCAAGGAATGCTCGGCATATCATTACAACGATGGCAACAAAGGTATATGGTGACTAACCTATTTCCCTTTTGCCATTCTCAGGACTATCACTACCATGAACCACATTCCTGCCACAACGATAGCAACAAAGGTCTTGAGAAACAAGTATTCAAGATGAATAAAATCTTCAGATTCAAGTTCACATATTTATAAAATCAGTGGTTTCACCTTCCAGTTTGAACAGCAAGATCTCCTCTAATGGTGCCCGGCTCAGCATTGAGAGGATTCGTTGCTCCAATCAGCTTACGCGCTGAGGCAACAACACCCACACCCTCCCATGCCTGATTAGCAAAGAGGGATCAACACACATTACAACGAAAACAAACACCATAACCTACTCAATGATGAGAGAGAGAGAGAGCATACCATACACACAACAGGACCGGACGTAATGTAGCCGATAAGTTTAGGGAAAAACGGTTTGGACTGCAAATCTTTGTAATGCTCCTGCGGCCATTACAGCAGAAACTACCAGTTTGCATATATGATTTCCAGCCCAAAATCTATGCAAATATAAATTTGATATAGCAAGGCAGGTAGTAATAGTCAATCATGGAACAGACCTCTGCTAATTCTTTGGGGCATTGAAATAGCTTCAAACCAGTCAACTTAAAACCCTTCTTCTCAAACCTAGAGATTATCTCTCCCACCTATCCACATCATAAAGCTCAACAAATCAAATTATTCACACGACACAAGACAGCATCGAATAATTATTTTTTTAAAAAAAAATTCTTACAAGACCACGTTGAACTCCATCTGGCTTAATCATTATATAGGTTTCTTCCACTTCCTGTGCAGCACAGATAATTACAATTTACATAATCAAGAAGATTAGCCACTGCAGAAATTAGGGGAAAAATATAGAAGAAATACCAGAGAAGCAACTAGGTGGGGAAGGAAAATCCTAGGCTTTTGTGATTTCCTGAAAGACGAAGAGTGAGTGAAAAGATGAGTGGCGGAGGGAAAGGCGGCGAGGTGGGTGGTGGGCCGGCGGTGGTGGGAAGAGAGTTGACATAAGCGGACGTTTGTTGCGAGAGAGGAAGAAACAGAGGGAGTCAAAGTTGCTCCACCAAACACGCCCACTGCAGCATCCATTCTCATCTCGTCAGACCTGCCCGATTACAAATGTATATAAATACCAATTTTATCACAAAAGAGAAGTACCATTTTTTTTCTTTCTATAGTCTATAGTAGTAATTGATTATTCTATATCAATTTGCTAATTTGAATGCATTTAAAATTAATTCTTTCATAAATAGCGCTACAAATTTACGTGCGGCAATTATATTTAATTTTCCAGATTGAATCTCATATTTTTGTACAATTATATGAAAACTTATTTTGAATGAAGGTGGCGGCCGCCAAGCCAAAATCAATATTTATGTACGTAGACGGCGCAGCTGAAAAGGATTTTATTAATTAACTGTCAAAGATTTGTGGCGTGAATTTAATAAAATTCAATTTACGATTGATTAATGGCCACCTACCCACCTAAGCTATTTTTTTTAAGGCTCATTCTGATTTAAAAAGATTACAAAATAATCACAAATTTGGAATTTATGCTAGTTTTTCATAAGCTCTCCAAGCAGCAACCAAAAAAAAAATTCCTCTGGTAACTGGTAAGCAAGAATACATGATAAATTGAATCGGACTTTGCTGTTATTTAAAATTTTCCAACACCACCACAACGTGACATGAGCATCAGATCCACACAGGAATATGGCTGAATTTGATGCTATTGTATGAAAACCTGTATCGCGTGTTGCCATAAAAACATACTCCTATGCCAAGGTGAGATTCAGTAGTAGAAACAGCTTTAGATGGCACCTGTTGGAATTCAGTGTTTTGAAATGGCAGGGCAGGATGGGCATGCTTTCTTTTCAAAGGTCAATAACACGGGACAACTTCTGTATGCGGTTCAACAAGAAATCGCCTTGCTTGATGGTCGATTGGTAGAGGGCATTCTTTGCATCAGGACGGTTGGTTTCTAACACGCCTGAGACTTTGTCTATCTTGCAATGTAGTTTTCCAGCTGCAATAAAACGAGACAGCTCGCTGCAAGTTAAAAGGAAATATGTTAAGGAACCGCTGTTGAGGAACGGGGCATAACCTAAGAGTTGTGTCTTGCCATAAATATTTCACCACTTACAGATCAATGAAATCCACTGTCACTCCAAATGCTTTTGCCATAGCTTCTATTGTTACACTCTTGTAGGATTCCAGGAACTGTGAGTAAACAACTGTTCTGATCTCCCTCATGTAGTACCGGAAATGTGGATGTAAGTAGCGGTCCAACTTGATATGCTCAGTCAAGCCAGCTGAATAACCAACACAACTACCATAATTAGCAGAGCAAATGTGTACAAGATTCTAAACCCCAGACTGATCAGAGATTCGCTGTAATCAAAGCACAATTACTAGTTGCCATGAGAATAGGAACCCTTAATTAGAAGTTTTGATGGGGATACTTACCAAAAGCGGTGAAGAATGATTTATAATGGCAATCGTGTAAAGAGTTAAGAAAGTCCGATAAATATGGGATTTTGCCAATAACAGTCAGTATCTCTGGGGCATCCACCACCTGCCAATAACCAAACCACAAAGTAATTTTGATTAATTAACAGCTTAGATTTGTGTGTAAGTCTCCATCATATCAAGGTCTATTACCAAGCAAATCAAATGAAAACATAGCAGATGAAAAATAAACATTTGCAGCTACCATTCTAATGAGAAACTAAAGAAAAAGATCTGGTAAATTAAGATAGGTTTGTAATCCAGAAAAAAATAGCAAACCTTTTGTTTTAAGGAAACTCTATCCAGGGATATGATGCTTGTAAGGCAAGTATAAAATATAAAGGTATCATAGGGGAAGAGCTCGTAAGTAGTGAAAGTTGAAATAGAATCCAGGAAAAGAGCGGCTGCTTTCTTGAAGTTGCGAGTGGACATGCAATACAAACCCTCATACACCTTCAAACGGTTCTTCCTCTCCCAATCACCACCCTCTTCAAACAATCTGTGATGTCAAAAGTCAAGAACAGTGATCCAAAATCAGTACTTCAAAAACATTACTAGCTCGAGAAAAACTGCAAAAGAGCATAAACATCGATGCTTACTTCTTAGCTTTGTCAATGCTTTTAGAGATAAGATCAAAGTCTAAGTGAAAGAAACCAATTTGAAGAGTGTAGAATACCAAATCCATCTTTTGTCCAATTGCAACAGTCTTGCTTTCCGTTGTCTTAAGTTGTTCCAGTGCCTTTTCCTAGATAGTAAAAAATGTAGAAGAAATTCGTACAGAAAAAAGAGCTGAAAAGCGAAAAATAATTTTTGTATGTACCTTATCACCAATTCGAATGTAAAACAACGATTTGGCCAGATGAGCTTCCCTAACTTCACTTTCGCCTAAGTTCTCTTCGGCGTCAGCGATCCTAGATGAAACCAAGGAGAAAATAAAATTAAGGCAAGTTCCTCAATTCCGTCATTCTGCTGTAAAAAATAGATATCATTCAACTCTAATACCAAAAACACAAAACTGATTGTTGAGTTAACAAGCAGCATGGGACCTTTCAGACATTAGATGAATGCCATGGAAAAGATACACTAACAAAAGCCGCATTAATGATAAGCAAAGAATACTTCTTATTTTCTAGGCTACAAATCCCATAAATCACAGAGATATCAACTCAATATTAAAAGCAGAAATAATAAAAAGAATAGCAGGACTGACTTCTCTTCAAGCTTCTTCAACTCCTCGTCAATCTTGGAACGCATCAAATCAAGTACCTTCTTATCCAAATCCAAAACCTTGTTTGCAACTAGGGTTTCGTACAACGGAGCCATATCTAACAAGTAGAAAATAAAATAAAAAACCGAAAAAGAAGAAAGTAACTGGAATCCAAGGATAACTGGCAGAGAAAATGATCCAGTTACCATTGGCGACGATGAAGTTGAAAACATCATCGCGGAGGCGGACTTTTTCGATGTCATCCACGTCGTTCTGAGTGAGCAAGAACAAATTGTGAGCGAGCACAAGCTGCGGCTGCTGTACTCCATCTTCGCCTTCCATTGATCAACAGTTATTGGAGCTTCTTTCTGGCGATGAGAGATGAATCAAAGGCTTTCTTGTGGGAGGAGCAACACAGCAGAATGAACGAATAATGGGTCAGTAAAATAATAACAAAGCCCAATCTTACTAGTTTTTATGGGCTTTTAAAATTAGTTTTAAAAAAAAAAAATTGAAAATTATATTTCCTTTCTTAATTATTTATATAAAATAATATATATATATATATTTTAATTTCTTCGTGTAATAAATAAGGAGCGCCTGTAGCTCAGTGGATAGAGCGTCTGTTTCCTAAGCAGAAAGTCGTAGGTTCGACCCCTACCTGGCGCGTTTTTTAATTTTCATTAATACTTTTATTATATC
>JAPKLW010006466.1:0-17309 GCA_026898455.1 Plectranthus barbatus | reverse complement strand
CATTAATTCTCTGGTGGCATGAATTAATGTTTATTAATTAATTATGTTCTGGGTTGAACAAGTAATTGATTAATAGGAGGTCCACTTTATTATTTGCATTTGATCCCTGGTCTGGCCCAACATTGCTCAGAGCCCATTAGGGTTTATTAAACCCTAATAGCACATTCTCCAGATATATAAATAGATAAATCTCTCATTTTCCCACATAAGTTTTAAGTTTCAAATCAGAAACCCTAGAGAGATTGAGAGAGAGTGGGCGGCTGTAGATCCAATAGCGTATCCTCACCAGATTTCCGGATCGAGCAAGGGAACAGATCAGAAGATCAGATCTATTGGAATAAGTCTCCGTCATCGATTTAGATCTGTAGATCAGTCGCTGGAGTTATGGTATTCCGTAGATCCGTCCCTTTGCAATTAATTTTGTAGGAGCATGCTTAGGTTCGCCTGATTTAATTAATTTATATTTATTTTTGATATCCTAAGAACGATCCTTGGCAAAATTAAAGTGGCAATTCGTGTTTTCTATTGTAGACTCCAATCCTACAAGGCTCAATGATACAGTAACTTCTTTTGGATTTAAGGAAAACACTGTTGATCGGTGTATTTATCTGAAAGTCAGTGGGAGTAAGCTAATCTTTCTAATCTTGTATGTTGATGATATCTTGCTTGCAACTAATGACCTTGGTTTATTATATGAAACCAAGAACTTTCTCTCAAAGAACTTTGAAATGAAAGATATGAGAGAGGCAAATTATGTGATCGGAATAGAAATATTCTGAGATAGATCTCAAGGAATATTGGGGTTGTCTCAGAAAGCATATATCAATAAAGTTCTTGAAAGGTTTAGGATGGAAAAGTGCTCATCTAGCATCGTTCCAATCCAGAAGGGAGATAAATTCAATCTCATGCAATGTCCTAAGAATGAATTGGAACGTGACCAAATGAAGGATATTCCTTATGCTTCAATTGTTGGTAGCTTGATGTACGCACAAACTTGTACACGGCCTGATATCAGCTTTGCTGTTGGGATGCTTGGTCGTTACCAAAGTAACCCAGGAATGGATCACTGGAAGGCAGCAAAGAAAGTCTTGAGGTATTTGCAAGGAACAAAAGAGCATATGCTCACTTATCGAAGATCTGATCACCTAAATGTGATTGGATACTCAGATTCAGACTTTGCTGGATGTGTTGATACAAGAAAATCTACACTTGGCTATGTATTCCTACTAGCTGGAGGGGCAATCTCATGGAAGAGTGGGAAGCAATCAGTAATTGCTACATCCACCATGGAAGCTGAATGTGTATTAACTTTCTATTTTAGGTAAAATAAATAGGTTGAATGAAAAAAGATAAAAGGATAATTGAAGTGGGATGGAAGAGTATAATGTAAAGAACTAAATTTAAAATAAATAGTTTTTGAACCAATAATCTTGAAATGACTTGTTAATGTTGCTAAATTCAGTGTCATAGGAAAACATGTCCATATGATTAATAAAGGACATTTGTCCAAATATCATTTTCTTAATTCATATCTAATATCGGTATGATAACAATCAATTGATTTTCGCAATGTATGGTGACCAATAATATTTTTATAAAATAACTCAATCTATATCCAAACTCTTTTTCTAATACATCTAGCATTCTCATTATTATTAAAAGTTGAATTAGTAGAACTCTCAGCTTTTCCACTAAATAATGACCAAATTAATGTAGCAAATCATATAATCACATTTTTTATTTCATATAAATATATAAATAAATTTATATAATCAACAAATTCTATTAACAATTACAATAATTATCATGATTTATAAATTACTTTATTATTAGTAGTGTCGGATATAAAAATAGAAGAGAAAATAGGAAAATATATCCTTATCTTTTACAAATTAAGGAAATTTCTCCTCAACCTCAAGTTTTTTTGTTAGGAAATTATATCCCAAAGTATAGTTTTGTTAGGGAATTTTGTCCTCCTATGCCTACTAAGCAGTTAAGTGTCATGTGGTGCTGAAGTGATATTCCAATGCCACATGGCGCCACATGACAAATGATGTGATATTTTTATTTTTGAATTAATTTTTAATTTTTAAATATATTCTTATTAAATTATAAAAGTATTTTCCTTTTTTATAGTTTAGTTATTCAATAATTTTTTTAGTTTTAATTAAATATTATATATATATATATATATATATATATATATATATATATATGCATATATTATTAAAAAATCTATGTATTGTTCGTATGTTTTATTGGTTCTTATTCTGAATTAAATTAGATGTGATTTGTGTATTTTAATTGAATTAGACGTTGGGCCAATTTCTTAATTCAATATTGGGTCAGGTTCTTTTTATTTAATTAAATAATATGAAATAAGACCTATCTATTTTATTCAATGAGGGAAAATGTTTTTATTCAGTGTTGGGCCATATTTTTTATTTAGTATTGGGCCAGATTCTTAGTAACACATTTTTTGTGAAAATATTCAATTATATCATAAACTATGTCATTTTTTCAAATTTAACCCAAACTATCCCAATTGTTTAAATAAATATTGAAACTATTCAAAATTATACAAATCTATCCCCAATTAATTTTTCGGTCAACAGAAAAACTGACTATGTTGCCGGGATTCCATATCAGCTAATTAATGCCACATGTAAATGTCGTGTGACAAATAATTTTTTTCGAATTTTTTTAAAAAACCTAGAATTCAAGAAAAAATATTTAAACCCCAAAAAACAAGCAACCTATATTAAACCTAATATAAAAAAGAGAAAAAACCCAAAATCAAAAAACCTACGGTCTCTTCTCCAGGAGATGGGTTTCTTATTCCATCATGAAGAACTGCGCTTGAAGATGATAATCGCGATTTAAGGATTTTTGGTTAGGGGTGAGTCGGTATGACATACCAAAAATATTGTACCGTACCGTATACCGTACCAAAACTTTCAGTATACCGAAGTTCGATATACCGAAATCTCGGTATGATATAAAATAAAAACCATTACCGTATCGATATTTCGGTATACCGTATCGTACCGAAACTTTAAGGTATATCGAATCATACTGAATCAAGATTTTATGATACATCGTATCGTACCGAACCTATCGAAAATATTTATTTAAAAGCTATAATTTTTAATTAATTATAAGTTTATAACTCATATAAATCATTTTCATTCATAATTTAATACTACTATTAATAATCATCTAAAATATAAAATAAATTATAATTATTATATTTTCGGTACGGTATATAGACGGTATACCCTGATATCCAGATTCTCATACTGATACCGTATCGTTAATTTTCGGTACGGTAGTATATCAAGATTTTGGTATTTTTGATATTTTTTCGATACGATATGCACGGTATATCGATATTTCAGTATTTTTTCTCACCCCTATTTTTGGTAACCAAATCTTTCTATGAACTCTGTTATTCTTTTGATTTTCGAATTTCTACTGTTATTCTTCAAATAAATACCCAAACTATTGAAAACTATGTAAATATAGGACAAAATACAAAAAATCTTATTTGACACGTGACATTTACACTTGGCGTTAATTTATTGATATGGAATTCCAGCAATACAATTAGCTTTTCAGTTGACTGAAAAATTAATTGGGGATAGATATGTATATTTTTTGAATAATTTGTGTATTTATCTAAATAATTAAATAATTTGGGTTAGATTTGAAAAAATAGACATAGTTTAGAATATAATTGAATATTTTCCCTTTATTATGCAAAGATCTAGTATTTTATTTTTGGGACAGAGGGGTGATTCTTTGGTACAGAGGGTCAGTATTTAACTTTCACATTCGAACTAGAGGAAATATATGAAAATGACCACTTTGATTATATGAAAACCTTAAATAGCCATTCTTATCCACACATTCAAATAATAGCCAAAATAATGAAAATTGATCAAAATATCCTTATTATTGATTTAATATTTATATGGTTTTGAATTTTATGAAAAACTAAAATTATTAATTTTTATTTAATTAATTTATAATTTTAATTTATTAAAAATTTAATTTATTATAATTTAAATTAATTTTATAAGTTCAACCTAGGGTTCATCCTTCCCAATTAGGGTATATAATATAACAAGTCAATAAATTTTACTTTTAATTACTTTCTTCAAATAATTTGAATTCTTTAAAATTATTTTAATATAAATAAAAAATTAAATATATTTTTTGTGAGTTGGTAAAAAAATTTTATATTGTGTTTGTGTTTTTATAAAAATATTTAAACTAAAAAATATTATTAACTCTAAAAAAATGGGGATATTTCTGGAAAATGACTAATTCTTGAATGTGTACATAATATTGGCTATTTAAGGTTTTAATATAGTCAAATAGGCTATTTAAGGTTTCCACTCTTCGAACTATGTATATTAATCTATAAAAAGAGAATTTGTGTAATGCTTTGTGGAGTCAGCGCCCCAGCCATGGGGTAGCGCCGCCCCTGCCGATAACTCAAACTAACCCTGAGATCTCAACCAATTTTTTTTAAATTTTTTTTTAATATTTTTAGAATGGTATTAATTGAAACTCACACATACATCCTAATATCTCTAAAGAAATTTAAATTCATGATCTCTAATTACATAAAATATACATCCCAATATCTAAAGAATTTTAAATTAATAATTTAATAGGCATATAAAAAATACTTTTATCACTGTACATAGTGGGGACAGTCCTCAACCAATTATAAATTAAAAATTAATCAAATTCCATAAATTTATCCACACATCAAGCCAAGAGCAATTACTAATTTCCTATATTATTAAATAAATGATAATCGAACTTCAATAAATGGATTCGACCTACTGCAATTGTCGAAAGAGCCTCTTAAAATTGTATTATTATTAGTGTATGGAAAATTGGAAATTGGGACCTATATTTGACCGCAATTATTGTCCAAAAAAGAAAAACTAACTGTCTTCTACAAACTAATTATTTTCTATAAAATCCACTTTTTATCTCTACCCATTTTATATTTTGATTTTTATGTAGATGGCGCCCACTACACCAAGCCCATGTTCAGCACTTTTATTCTTAAATTATTTCATTCAAATAATATTTTAGGTTTAAGCTACACATCTTCTAAAGTATTATTAATATCCCTGCTAATAACACTTAATCGTGCTAATTATATAATACAAGCACTTTGATAATATTTAAAATGCAAAATAGGGAAAAAAAATCAAACCCTAAGATCTAATATAAGTCTTAGCATGCATCTGTTTTAAGTTCCTTGCATACTTTATTTCTCTTTAATAAATAGATCACCATCAAAATTGTGCACTATGCTTCATTGATACGATCCTCGCCGGAAGGTTTAGATCGCAGCCCAGGAACAAGAGTAGACACGACGCGGAAACGACTCGAACGGAATTGGAAACGGAAACAATGAACGGATGGAAGTTCAACAACCCTAATTCGACCCTTCAAATGACGTATTCCAGACGAATCTCATATACGCCCCAAGAAGCTGAAGAACTAACAACGCAGAACGGTAGAAGACACCACAATCGGATGTGTAAGTCCGGTTGATAAGTTAAAAAGACATATCAAATCTTTCAAGATATACAACATGTATATCTTGAAAATAATAGCTAAAAAGTAAATAACATCTAATAACTAATTAAATTCGAAAATTAAAATAAATCTAAGCCCAAATCAAATCAATTAAGCCCAGATGTCATAATTAAATTAATCCATCTTGACCCAATTTGATTTTCAACTCCGATGGGCTTCTTGAATACTTCTTGAGCCCAAATCTCTTTAATCAACACTTGCAATCCATCTCTTAGCTTCTTGGCCCTAGCTCTCGTCATAGGTCCACAAGGAATATAAGCTGGATCTTGCTCTTGAACTACACCTTGGGCTCCATCATTCATCTTCTTCAATCCAAGACCAAATTAGTGACAATTTTGGTGGGAGGTGGACCCTTTGCTTTGAATGTTTGAACACCTTTTAGGTCATCAACAATATACCCTTTATGTATAATTTATTTTAGGAAAAAAAATGTATTGTAAGAAATTAATCTTGCTACTGTTATTTTGAGATCATAATATTTATGAGCGTAAAAATTTACAAATATATTATAAATTTTGTCATTTTATTAAAAATATTATGAATTGTATATTTTTAAACAAATTAAATATCCAAACTACCAGTTTTATTTTAAGTTTGACATGAGTGAAAATTCAACATCTGAATGATAGTATGATATTTCGGATATGCATAAGCACATTTTAAATAGTTGAATTGGTTATGTTAGAAATTATTGTTAGTAATTCCTTCCTTATATTGTTTTGACGAGTCAAACATCCTACTAGATCCTGCAGTATAGAAATTATCGATTTGTAATGGAAGCAAATTTACAATCCTTAGGGGATATGTTGGCAAAATCATCACCAGTAAATAGGTTTGTATGAGTTGTTGGCTAACACTTTGTCACCAGCAAAACATCTATGGAGGAGCTGACTGACACATCATCATTAGCTAGAGGATTACTAACATATAGCTTATTAGCAAGATGTCATCAGCAGGACGTTTCCCAACCAGCTAGAAGACACACTCAAATCAAAACAAGCAAGGACTTTCTTAAGACCAGACATTAAGAAAGAATAACTTAAAATCTGAAGTATTCAGGGCTTGTTCGTCCTAGGAATCAACCAGCAAATATTCCTCGGATTGACTAAAAGACTCGTTCTGACCGATGTAATAAAAGTCCACCTGCTCTAACAGAAAGGACACTGCAAGTCAGAAAAAGTGAGAATTGGACGGGACACGTTCCTTTTGTCTTACAGTGGCTCCAAACGGCAAGAGATTCAAACTTTCCAAGGCACGCCATAAATAGAGGTTGCAATCCCCCTTGAGTAGGTTACAATCTTATGAAGAAAACGATCGAACGTATTATCTGATCTATGTTGATCTCTCGAAATCTATCCATTTCCATATTCTAAAGCTTTCAGGTTGATTCTATCAGCTTCCCGTGTTCCTTCTTGAACACGAGGTTCTGTGCTTTAAGCAAGAGCTAACTCTGTTTTCTTACTTCTTGAGTAAGAAAATATTTTGGAGTTGGCATTTCTCTGGTGCCAATTTTCACGGGTGTAAACCAAAAACTAATGTTCTTCAGAGAAACTTAAACTCTCACGTCCAGTTTGAAAGTCAAGGTGGTGTGCCCACGGTTCAATCCTGAAGAAGTTCTTGGTTGCAAAGGACTTGGTGAGTACTGATAAACACTCATTTTGTGCATTTTACTGAAGTGAATTTGCTCACTTTTGCCTTGGATTAGATCATTACGTGGTATTTTTGTGCCGTATTCATATTCTTTTGGAAAATATTACGTTTGGTTTGGTTTCGGGTTGTTTATGCAGGTTTCACGCACAATTGAGCCGTTTACAGGATATGACAAAGTATCATGGAGCCAATCGATGTTCGTTTTCATCAGGAAGAGGAAGAAGTGAGAAAAGACCGAACCCAAATACGTTTTAGGCAAAAATTCAATGGAAACTCATACCGAAAGCAATTGATGTTCAAAGAAGCAGTCACGAATTCCTCCACACATGGAATTCGAGCTAATGGAGCATGGCAGTAGATAGATCTTTGAGTTAGCTTTCCAATGCAACTGGAATCAGGTCAATCGGAGTTCGGGAACAAAAGTTATGGCCAAAACCGTGAGACTGCGCACATTCGTGACAAGAACGGCGACACAGATTACAAAATCGGCGATCGCCGTTTATGCTTATGGGTCGCCGTTTTCGTAATTTTCACCAGTTTTGCTTCGGTGCGAACTCGGCAACCCACACGCGAGATTGGCGATCGCCGATCGTGTTTTATGGGTCGCCGATCGTGTTTTTTGACGAGTTTGAGGCCCAAATTCCATATCTTTTCAAGATTTGAAAGAGTTCCAGTATAAAAAGGACTTCCCAAGTCATAAAAACGACCCTTCAACATATTTTTGGACCCTCCCTCATTATTTTAGACCCTTCCTCATTATTTTAGAGTTTTTAGAGTTGGAGAAAGCCAGAACGGAGCAGAATCTGAAGAACGAAGATTGAAGACTTGGGATTGAAGACCACGGGTTTTTGGTTTCATGTTTTCCATATTTTTGCATCTTCTTTTCTCTGTTTTTATGGAACTTAGTATGATTGGCTAAGTCCTCTGTGGATTCTAGGGTTTTGAAACTTGTTGACATTCATTCCATCATTTATATGATTTGATTTTCCTTTTCCATTGATGTTTTAATTACGACTGGGGTTTTCTTTAATTACAAGATATTGGCCATTTATTGTAATTCAAATTGGTAAATTTTGAACCGAGAGGTCTAGATTATTGATTAAGATGCAGAGTAATTAATTTTGATAAGTCAATTGTCCGAGAGGAATTTGAACTGTTAAAGGCTTTTAAAATCTAAGGTTTTATCAAGAGTAAAAGTCCTCTTGCGCATCCGAGAGGAGTCACTAGGTCTTTTCTTTCCAAGTTATGGTTTAGAGTCCGAGAGGATCACCTGATAACATAATTGAGATTAACTCACGTTTTTGGAAATTAAATTGGAATCGAATTATATAAATGATTGTTTGATTGTTCTTCAAAGTTGATTACCCTGGAATCCTAGTTTCTCATATTTTCTTCACTCGATCTTTTTAATTGTCTTTTTAATTAATTACTTTTCAAACTGCCTAGTCTAAATAAATCAAACTCTTTTACCGATGTGTCTAGATAGTAGTAAGATATTTGCATTTTAGTGCTTGATTAAATTTCGAGCCTGCAATCCTTGAGTTCGATAATTTATTACTTGCCTCTACAGTGATCTGTACACTTGCAGTTTTAGCGTGTTGCAAAATACCCTATCAAGTACGCTAGTTGACTGGTGGACGTGGCATTCACCAGTTAGCAATGGATCGTTGACATATTTGTAATTGACAACTTAGTGATTCCAGATTGCGCGTCTGAAGAGAGGACGTATGACGTTTGGTCCGAACCTCTATAAATTCTGGTGTTTTTTATTGCTTTCTTTTGGTTTCTACACTAGATTTAAAACCCAACACATCAAGTGTTGGAGTATATTAATAAAAATCGGCTAAGTAATATATTCGATCAACTAAACAACCTGCATTTCTAAACTTGAGCTGGTGCCAGAATCACTAGCTCGGAAGGCTAAACTTTGAAAGACTTCTACGACACTTTAGTCTAACTATGATTTTGGGACCAATAAGTGGTATCATAGCGAGTGGGACTATCTGTCTGACCCTTTAGACCAAACCTATTTTTGCGGTTTGGTTTGGCTTTTTTGTGCTTGGCAGGTACTATGAATATCTCAAAGCTTCCACCATAAAACACGGAGAAATTTATACCATGGAAGAAGAGTCTCTGATCCAGCTAAAGAACAACCATACAGAGATGATAGATGTGCTGGAGACCAGACCTATCAAGATTATGAAAGTCAACCCTCATCACGGAGGAGATACAACCGTTCCAGAGATGATAGAAAAGCCATACGTCGAGTGGACAATAGAGGATAAGAAGCGTGTCCAACTTGTCTCCATCGCTCATGAGTTGATTCTCTCAGCTCTCCCAGACACCATGATCGTAGATGTCATTGAGTTCAATAATGGCAAAGAGGTTTGGGATCACTTGAGCAGCTTGAGCCACTAGACAGACCAAATGAAGAGGAACAAACATCAGGTATGTGTGGACAAGTATGAACCCTTGATGCTCCCCGGAGAAAGCATCAAGGACATGAAGACTCGATTCAACTCGATAGTAAGTGAGTTGAAGGCCCTGGATAGGGTATACTTTGCAGCGGATCTAAACGCTAAGATCTTATCCAAGATGCCCAAAAAAGATTGGTTTGTGAAAACGACCACTCTGAAGGAGACGGATCTCTCCAGGATGTCCACCAAGAAACTGTTTTCCTAGCTGCAAACTCATGAATTGGACATCCAAATGGCGAACAAGAACAAAGTCGCCAGGGTAACCACCAGTTTGTCGGATAGACACAACAATGATGTTGCCTACTTCGTGAAGAGGGCCTTTCAGAATCAAAGGAGACCAAAGAAGTCGTTTCACACAAAGAGACCAATAGGGCCACCAATGATAGAAGCCCCCTCCACTTCTACCTCCACCTTGAAGGAAAGAGAGAGTTCCATCTCGGAACTTGAAGAACAGATGAGAAGACTCTTCAAATTGCTGGAGAAGGCAAAATCTAAGATTGATACCCCTTAATTAGTTGAAGGAAGATTTGTCAAACACCCCAACGCACATGTTTTGAGTGCAACTCTCCCACCATCTAGAGTGCAGGTGCCTTCGAGTGGACAAAGAGGAGAGGGATCGACTAAAGAGCCTGTTTGAAATCAGAACTTCAAGAGCCATTTCCAAGTCATGCTCTCTAGGACAGAGGTCCCAGATATTCCCGACCGCGATGACGAATCAGTGATGTTAGACAACGAGTCGGAGGAGGAAGCATTGTTGCAATTCATGGCAGCAATCAGAGAACATGTAGAAGATAATAAACAACAAACTTCGACTGCTGACAACAAGGTAACAAACCCCTTACCAATCTCAATTATGTCAGCATGCATCTTAGAGGACCTTGAGTTGTATTGCTCCGACTCAGAGGACATTTCCCTCAAATCTCTGTCTTTAGAATTTGCTAAATTTTATGAGTTGAAAAATGTTTTAGCTAGCGAAAATGCTTCACTGAAAACATATGTTTCTATTTTGACCGATGAGATTAGAAAATCGAGGTCAGTCAGTGAGGAGCTAGAAAAACTTAAGGATGAACACTGTATGCTTCTTAAAAAATTTCAAATCTTAAAAGAAGAGGTTGAATCCTTGAAGAATAATAAAATTGAGCCTGAGCCATATCATTGTTCATTTTATGAAATCTCAAGAATCTTAGATAAAGTGCTCCAAACCTAGAGGAATCCCTTAGATATATGGGGTCTAGGTTCTGATTTGAGCAATCAAGCATCTTCATCATTTGGTGACATTGGCAAAAAGAAGATTGTTTATGTTAAAGCCAAGTCTAGTGATCAACAAGGGTTGAAGGGAAAAGGGGAAATAACAAATGTTGTATCAACTAACGTTGGAATTGCTAAAAGCTACTCTGCCAACAACCCTAAGATGGGCATGCAGCATGTTGCGTGGATACCAACGAAAACCCAAAAACTGATTTATGAGTATGTCCCTACTGATAGGATGCCAGTCCGAACAACTAGTTTGGCCAAACAGCCAGCAAGTGGGCACCAGCAAAACGTGCACCAGCTTGGCATACGATGAAACCAATCATCCCTCTTGGTTATCATCCCAACCAGAGATCTTTTTCTCATAAACATAATGAGAAGAATTCATCCAAGTAGGGGGAACAACTGCTTGAGGCCTAAGCCCAATCAAATTTCTTATTTAAAGGTTAGGAAGAATAACCAACATGGCAGATGACTCACTCCTAGATAGCAACATGGTTTCCACACCTATCTAGAACCTATGTTCGGAGGTCCAGTAAGAAAGTCATTTCCGAGTGGACTACACACACCTGTGCACAACCTCAATCCTCTCATAAGAAAATCACTCACTATTTCAAAAGAAAATATGAAGGTTGTAGGGAAGAGCTTATTCGGGTTTGCATCCCCTTAGGGTTGATCCAACATGCTAATCCTGCAGGACCCACTGATGATCGGTTATCTAGATTATTTTAATTGATATGCAGGAACTGGTATTATAGTGAAGAGTAGCGGAATAAAGTTGGGTCTCAGCTCCTAGCTTTGATTTGCTTGTGACTTCTCAACCATAATTAGAAATTGGTAAAAGGCCAACTACACTTGTTGGAGGTCAAACAACAAGTAAGAAGCTTAATGGGTGGGAAATCAAATAGGGATCTCGAGCGGTACGCATCATTAGTGCGATCCTATCAAAGAGCAGTAAAAACCCTATCAATGGAGGCCACGTCAACAAGTCAGCGCTCTATATTCAAGGATCTGAAGCCAGATAGTTGCCAAATTTGTTGAAGATTTGCAACGATATCCGAGCCATGAGTTATTATCCAAGAAGTAATTCAAGCCAAAGACCACTAGCTCATTCATTTCACATAGAAAACCATTTGCTTGAAGTAATATCATAACTCACCACTTACTTATTTGAGTAATGATAACTATACTAAGTTCAAGCTCTTAGTATCTTTAAATTTGTGGTTGGACGACGCGGTGACAGAGAGGACTTTAAGCTTCGGGGTAGATCATTCTCAAAGGGAGGCCCTAGACCTTGTTAGTAGTCAGCCGTAGCGGATTATGACTGTGTCGAAACTCTTAGTTATTATAGGACCAATTGCTGAAGGCAATTGAAGTCTTTGTTCTCTGTTATAGATTTGTCATAATCTCTGCCTCATGCAACCGTCAAATCTAAAAATTTGGATTTTTTTTCCAAAGCAGTGGCTTGTCAATTGAATTAATTGACACGTTACTTGAAGATGTAATAGTTGTGCTAAGACATCCAACTGTTCCTTCAAAATCCTTCATCTTCCAACCGTAGATTGAGATGAGAACATTTAAGGTTTATCACCTATAAATCTCAACCTTCTCATCTTCTTCTTGAACCAAAATGTCCACAGATAAACCACCACTGTCACAAACTTTCCTCTTCTTAGAAAGAATTTCAGTTTCTCAAATCTACATAGTAAACTTTCGTGATCCTTCTAAGGTTTCCTTGCTCGAAAAACTTCATTTTTCTCACCTTCATCCTTCGAGAATGAACCTTGGTTAGACCTGTGGATTCTGTTTGGGACTTCTAGTCCAGCAGACCCACTTCTACCCCATCCTCTTCACTGTAATGCTGGCATGATTGAGCCTCGAACTTCAGTCTACCAATCATTCGAGGATGGAAGAAGATCAACTATTGTTGGAGATGATACAAATTGGATTCCTCCACCTCATTGATAGATTGATTTTGATCTCCCTATTTCTGGTTGGAAAAACAGGAGAGGTCTCCAGTCTCTGATAGCATGTGCCTCTCGGAAGGACTCTCGGCCATCAGAGAAGAAGATGATAGAGCTCATGCCAAGGAGCATGAGAGAAGTAAAGAAGAAGAGAGGGTGTTGGAAGACGAAGAGTTGGAACTAAAAGTATGCTACTAGAATAGACCCTGTTCAAGACTAGCTAGGTCTATCCTTGTAATATTTTGTCATTTCTCCTAAATTGTAACATCTATAATATTAGTAAACTGACATAAGATTGAAGATGATAACTCTTTGTCTCTCCTCTCTGCTTACTCTGTTTCTGAAACATTTGCTGAAGTTACATAACTCTGTGCAGTCATCAAATGGTTTTTTTTTTCCGTAGATTAATTGAGCAATATCTCTCCCAGTCAGGGGAAAATGTTAGGGCAGGCTGTGCAAAAATTCTTATTTTTGAGTATAGACTAGATTGACAAATTCGTAAACTCGAAAACTTGTGATAAATTTTGACAGCTTTAGAGTGAGTTTGACTACATCAAAAAGGGAAAACTTATAGGAATTATTGTTAGTAATTCCTTTCTTATATGTTGTTTTGATGAGTCAAACATCCCACTACATTAGTGTGCCTAGCTAGATTATCTTAAAACTTGTAATGTCTTGTATATGAATTATCGAGTTGCAATAGAAGCTAATTTACAAGCCTTAGGGGATTTGCTGGAGAAATCATCACCAACAAATAGGCTTGTATGAGATTTTGGGTAACATTTTGTTACCAGCAAAGCGTCTATGGAAGAGTTGGCTGACACGTCATCATCAGCTAGAGGATTACTAGCACGAAGCTTATCTGCAAGAACTCACCAACAAGACGCTTCCAAACCAGCTAGAAGACACACTCAATCCAGAACAAACAAGGGCTTTCTTAAGACCAGACTTTAAGAAAGGAGAACTTAAAATCTGATGTATTCAAAGACTTGTTCGTCCGAGGAATCAATCAACAAATATTCCTTGGATTGACTAAAAGAGTCGTTTTAACTGACGCAGTAAAAGTCTAGCTAATCTGACAGAAAGGACTACAAGTTAGAAAAAGTGAGACTTCGACGAGACGCGTTCCTTTTGTCTCACAACGGCTCCAAACGGCAAGAGACTCAAACCTTCCAAGGTGAACCTATAAATAGAGGCTGTAATCTACCTTGAGAAGGTTACGATCTTACAAACAAAATGATCTAATGTATTATCTTATCTCTCAAAAGCTACCTATTTCAATATTCTAAAGCTTTCAGGTTGATTCTATCAGCTTTCTGTGTTCCTTCTTGAACACGAGGCTTTGTGCTTTAAGCAAGTGCTAACTCTGTTATCTTACTCTTTGATTAAGAAAATATCTTGAGCTTTTCACTTCTCCGGTGTCAACTATCACGGGTGTATACCAATTACTGACATTCTTGAGAGGAACTCAAACTCTCACGTCTAGCCTGAAGAAGTTCTTGATTGCAAAGGACTTGGCGAGTGCGATAGAGGACTGGTGGACGTGGCATTCACCAGCTAACAATATATCGTTGATATATTTATAATTGACAACTTAGTTATTCCAGACTGCACGTCTAAAGAGAGGACGTAGGACGATTTGGTCCGAACCTCTATATAGGTGTTATTACTGCTTTCTTTAAGTTTCTGAATTTTTCATAACCCAACACACCAAGTGTTGGGGTATATTACTGTAAATCGGCTAAGTAATATATTCGACCAGCCAAACAACCTGTATTTCTAAACTTAAGCTAGTGCCAGAGTCACTAGCTCGTAGGGCTCAACTTTAAAAAATTTCCGCCGCACTTTTGCCAAACTCTGATTTTGGGACAAATATGTTCTTTTATTATATTTGTCTTTTGTCGTCAAATTTTTGCTCTCATCTCAAATTTATAATAAAACTGATATATAATTTATACATTTATTTATAAATATGTTTAGTTCGAAATATATTGAAAAAATTATAATGATCTACAATATAATTGGACTTATACGGTTTTACCTATTTATTGTTATTCAGCGATCTTGAAAGGCCTTCACATAAATAATTTTATGTTTGTAATTAAAAAGTTAAATTAATATACAATATAATTTTTTATTAAAAAGAATGCAACATAGAACATATATATCCATCATGAATTTCATGCCATTACAAGATATATTTGATAATGGAAGTAATATATTAATGATTCATTGTGGTTTGAGCGTGAAAATAATTGCTTCCGGTGCTTATATCCTTACGTTACTAGATGAAATGACAGTACAATTACAATTAAATGATTAATGTTTAATTGAATCGAGTTTGTAAGTATTGTTTTGCTAAAATTTGATTATATATATAGTAGTGATCATATGTTATCCATTATCTAGATGTTATATGAGACCAAATCTCAACCATTTATTTTATCAATCTAACGGTTATTAAATTATGAATTAATTTTTATTTTTAATGTGTAAATATAAATTAAGGGTATATTAGGTAGATTAGGTAATTAATTTATATTATTCTTTTTCATAAACCATTTCTTATTTTTCCTTCTCTTATCATTTTTCTCTCTCCTCTATAATTCCTATAAAACTTTAAATAATCATAACTTCTTCAATTTGAATTATTTTTTCACTTATTATATATCAAATTAAAGATAATTTAATTATCTTTCAAACGAAATCCCTATTGCATATGTTAGGAATAAGGTAATTGAAGCAAAATCAAATAATGTAATAGCTAAAACTAAATAATGTAACATAATAATAAGAATAATGTAATACTAATAAAGAGAATTACAGATTGATGAATAAAGAGAACTATTTGTTTCTTTTTTCGGCAAGAAATCAGACATTAATAATGTAATATACAATGAACACATAATGTACCAATCAGTCGATATACAATGCACCATTCCGACAATACTTTTATCAACGTCATGCAACTGCAAAAAAACAGACATGAATAATATAATATACAGTCAAATAATGTAATATACAATCAATACATAATGTACCACTCACTCAATATATAATGTATCATTCAGACAACTCTTTGATCTATATCATGCAACCATAAAAAATACATACATAAATAATGTACATACGGTTGAATAATGTATTATAAAGCCGATACAGAATGTACCACAACACATATTGTACCATTCAGGCAACACTTTGATCTATATACTGCAATGCAAAAAAAAAAACAGATATGAATAATGTAATACTCATGTGACACATGATGTATCACCCAGTTGATGCACAATGCACCATTCATGCAACAATTTGATCTATATCATGCAACCGGAAAAACAAACATGGATAATATAATACAAAGACGACATATAATGTAGCACTCGAACACCTTTTTTAAGTATAAAATGCAACCGCAATTGTGAAATCAAGATTTTCCCCAATTTTTATAAGAACACCATCGAACTTAGGTAAGTATACTATATCGTTACATTATTCTCTATATTATGGTACATTATTTAGCTTTACCTATTACATTATTTAATTTTACTTCGATTATCTTATTCTGAACATATGTAATAGGGATTTCGTTTGAAAGATAATTAAATTATCTTTAATTTGATATATAGTATGTGTTGGGGCTGAAAAATTTGAACAATAAAAGCCCATTTAGAACGCAAGCCCACTCGATACATGGGCTGACCTTCGGGTCAAAAATCCATTATCATAGGTCGAATAATATGGGTCGAACTGTTCAATCCATGGAAAGTTAAGATCAGAGATCGACATTAAAGGCGAGCTTAAATAAGGGGGAAACGGATCTTGTGGTCGTGAAATGGATAAATCAGCAATAAAGCTCGGCGGAAATCACGGAATTCAAGGGAGGAGCGTTATCCAAAATGGCTATATATATTTCTGGAAGAACATGATCTCGGGAGGGATGAAAAAACGAGAGTGGTCATAAGGATTATAGTTCGATACAGCGCAATTTACTATATTTGATCCATTCCTTGTTCTGTTTGTCATATGTTATTTTCATTCCTTGTACTCGCCTAGTTTTCCATAATCGACACTTCCGCCTGCCTTTTAAATTCGTGTTTCCATTTGTATTATCAACTCACTTGTTCTTGGGCTCCTTAATTCCATACGAAAATATCCACAACAATTTGGCGCCCACCGTGGGGCTCAAGAACAAGGTTTACGCTAACAATTCGTGCAGGGATGGCGGAAGACGGAAATCGCGAACTCGCCACTGACGGAACTATTCCTCCAACAAGAGGAGCCGTGCCTTTCGGAGTAGGAAGAGGGTCGAATCAGGGACGTAGTCTGCAGTTGGGGG
>JAPKLW010006465.1:0-17310 GCA_026898455.1 Plectranthus barbatus | reverse complement strand
CAATTTCAGCCAACACAAATCGACATCCATGTGCAAGTCACACAACAACTCTCCCTCTTGACTTCACATGAACCAATAACCCCTTCCTAACCAGATCAGAGCATTCCCCTCAACCTAGTTCCACTACAGAACCAATAAGCCAACCTAGAACAGGTCAGCACATCCCAACTCTCTTGAAACACAACAAGAACTTATCAGCAGCCACTGCTTTTGTTAAAGCATCTGCTGGATTTTCAGAGGTGTGTATCTTCACCATCTTCACTGAACCTTTATCAACCACATCTCTAACAAAGTGGAATTTGATGTCTATGTGCTTAGACCTATCATGAAAAGTCTGATGTTTGG
Organism: Plectranthus barbatus; assembly: GCA_026898455.1. Taxonomy (NCBI): domain Eukaryota; kingdom Viridiplantae; phylum Streptophyta; class Magnoliopsida; order Lamiales; family Lamiaceae; genus Plectranthus; species Plectranthus barbatus. Next base: position 16,965 of record JAPKLW010006465.1, on the reverse strand, counting down.
TTAAGCACAGAGCACTCTGGCTATCACAATATATTGGAACTTCTCTTTGATGTATTCCAAGATCACCCAGAATTCCTTTCAACCAAAGACCTTCCTTTATGGCATCGGTTATTGCCATAAATTCTGCTTCTGTTGTAGAGAGGGCTACAACAGACTGCATCCTTGACTTCCATACAACAGCAGCTCCAAAAAGAGTAAAGATATAACCTGATTGGGACTTCCTTGTATCTATATTGGCTGCATAATCAGAATCAACAAAGCCTTCTAAAGGATTGCCCTGAGTAGCATCCTGTTTCTGAAAGCAGATTCCCAACTTACTTGATCCTTTCAAGTATCTAAGAATACCAAGTAATGCCATCCAGTGTGGTTTTCCAGGAAATGCCATGTATCTGCTAGTAACTGATATTGAGTATGCAATATCAGGTCTGGAGCACACCATTAGGTACATGAGGCTCCCAACTAGGCTTGCATATGGAAACCTTTCCATTTCTTCCTGCTCATAAGCATTTGCTGGACTTTGCTGCTCAGATAGCTTTACATTCATGCCTATTGGGACACTTAAAGGCCTGCTCTGAATCATATCAAACCTCTTTAATACTTTCACAATATATTCTGATTGATGCAGCTTCAACTTGTTTTCCTTTCTGTCCCTGTCTATACTCATCCCAAGGATCTTGCTGGCAGTCCCAAGATCCTTCATTTCAAATTCCCTCTCCAAGTCTTTCTTCACTTTATCCACATCAGATAACAAGTTGGCAGCCAATAACATATCATCAACATACAGCAGTAAGTAAATCAAACCATTAGAAGAACCTTTCTTCACATACACACAACTATCAAAGTTTGATCTTCTGAAACCAATAGACTTCATATGGCTGTCAAACTTCCTGTTCCATTGCCTGGGGCTCTGTTTTAATCCATATAAAGATTTCTGTAGTAGACATACTTTATCTTCATTCCCTGTCTCAATAAATCCTGGTGGCTGTGACATATGGATAACTTCATCTAAGTCACCATGTAGAAAGGCTGTTTTTACATCTAACTGATGTAACTCCATGTCAAACTGTACCACCAAGGCTAGTAATATCCTTATTGAGCTATGTTTAACTACAGGAGAGAACACCTCATGGAAGTCTATCCCTTCCTTTTGGGAATACCCCTTTGCAACCAATCTAGCTTTAAATCTTGGTTGCTTCTCATTACTACTCTCCATCTTCTTCTTGAAGATCCATCTACAACCAACACAAGACTTTCCTTTCTCCCTTTTCACCAATGTCCATGTATTGTTCTTCATTAGTGAAGTATATTCTTCTTCCATAGCGTTAAGCCACTGAACCCTCTCATTGCATGACATTGCTTCTTCAAATGTACTTGGTTCATCTGCATCCACCTTTTCTGCAATATTCATACTCAGAAACATCACATCTGCATCACTGAAACGCCTTGGAGGATGAATCTCCCTCCTGACTCGATCCCTTGCTAACCAATAGCTAGACAAATCAGCCTGTTGTTCACCTTCACCACCCTGAACTTGCTCACTTAACTCCTGACCACCTTCTGGTTCTTTTGCATCTTCCACAGATTCATAACTGACTATCTCTGGTTCTTTTTCATCTTCCAAACTTGCCTTTTCCTTGTTTAATGCACATGGCATTTTTCCTTCATCAAACACTACATCTCTGGAAATGAGAAGTTTCTGATTTCCAGGCTCGATACACCAGAGCCTATATCCTTTTGTGCCTTCTGGATAACCCAGCATCACACACTTAAGTGCCCTAGGATCAAGCTTGTCTTGTTTTATGTGAACAAAAGCCAAACATCCAAAGGGTCTTAAGTAGGAGTAACTCTGCACTCTCCCATGCCACATCTGATCTGGGGTTTTGAAATTTAGGGCAGTGGATGGACATTTATTAATCAAATATGCTGCAGTTGACATAGCTTCTCCCCAAAACCTCTTTTCCAGGCCTGAACCCTGCAGCATACATCTTACCCTCTCAAGCAGGGTTCGGTTCATGCGTTCTACAATCCCATTTTGTTGTGGATTGTAAGGAGCAGTGGTGTGTCTTCGTATTCCCTTTTGTCTGCAAAAAGTGTTTAGTTCTTCATTCACAAATTCCAATCCGTTATCAGACCTTAAACACTTCACCTTTAGGTCCTTTTCATTTTCTACCTGAATGCACCAGTCTTTAATCCTTTGTGCAGCATCACTCTTATGTTTTAACACTCTGATCCAGACTTTTCTCGAGAAATCATCAATGATGGAGAGAAAATATCTACCACCTCCTATGGTTTCTGTCTTTGCAGGCCCCCACAGATCCACATACACGCATTCAAGTGGTTTTGAACTTCTATAAGAACTAGCACTGAAAGGTTGTTTTGTGCTTTTGGATAACAGGCATTCTTCACATGTGCTCAGATCAGATGAATCACCTACTTGAATAATTCCTTGTCTCTCAAGTTCACTTAGTCCCCTCTTACTGATATGGCCCAACCTTAGATGCCAAGTTTTTCCTTCCATCTTCTTTATATTTTCAGATTCACCAACCACAGTTTGAGCAAATAGATAGTATATACTATTCACTCTTCTTCCCTTAAATGTAATCTTATCACCCTTGCTGATTGTGATGCAGCCTTGAGATCCTTCAAATTTATATCCTTTAGATTCTAGGATGCCAAGAGATATAAGGTTTCTCTTTATCTCTGGAATATATCTCACATCTGTGAGCAGTTTGGATTCTCCAAGATGGTTCACCACCCTTATAGAACCAATCCCTTTTATAGTGCAGGTGTTATTGTTTCCAAGAATAACTGTTCCACTGTCTTCCATCTTGATATCTACAAACCATTCCAAATTTGGACTCATATGGAAGGAGCATCCTGAGTCCAAGATCCAACCATTTTCTCCCTGTTCATCAACTATATTTAATACTTCATCAGCTTGTTCTTGTATGGACCTCACAGTGTTAGATCCATAACCTTGTTGGTTTTTTTGTCTCAAAACATTATAATCCTTAATCAGATGACCAGGCTTTTTACAGTAATGACATATTCTAACATCTTGGTTTGAGATAGGTGGTCTGGAATCATAGGAAGTCTGCTGTATTCTTCCTCTGCCAAATGAGTTTTCATTTTTATATCCTGGCTTGAATCCTGAGTTTCCTTTATCATTGAACATTGGTTTGAACCCGGAACCTGTCTTCTTGAAAGTAGGTTTGCTCTGATTTTTCTTAACCAGTAAACCGACTGCAGCTGCTCCTTGTGTATGTGAACTAACATTCACCAACTTTTCCATCTCCCTCTGTTTGACTGCAGACTGTACTTCAGCTAGGGAGATGGTCCCTGACCTGCCATAAATCATGGCTTCTCTAATGTTCACATACGATCTTGGAAGGGCATTCAACAGATGAATGGCCTTATCTTCATCTTCGAGTGTAACCCCAAGGTTCAACAGATCATCTAGAGCCTTATTAAACTCATCCAACTGATCCAGTATACTCTTATCATCTGTAAATCGATATGTATACAGCCTTTGTTTCATAAACAGCCTGTTGGCCAGGGATTTCGCCATGTACAGCTCTTCCAATTTCTTCCAGACCTTGGCTGGAGAATCCTCCTTGGCAACCTCTCTGAGTACCTTATCGTCCAAACTAAGGAAAATCATACTCCTGGCCTTGTTCAACATCTTAATTTTCTGGTCTGGAGTTTCATCCTTAAATGCTTTGGTTTCATCAGAAACCGCATCCTCTAACCCATTCTGTATTAGAATTGACATCATCTTCACCTTCCAAAGCCCAAAGTCATTTCTCCCATTGAACTTTTCTATATCGAACTTTGCAGCGGCCATATCTCGCAAACAAAGTCGATCCTATGATTACAACTAACCACGTCGTTCACCGAAAAAAACACAAGACAACCAAGAACCAGAACAGAACGCAAAACCCCAAACTCCAGATTCAGAAAAGTACCTTTCGGAGAGAAAAACGAGACAGACAACTTATCTTCAAATCTCAGAAACAATTATCGCGAATATGTGCTCGATTGAACATGCGCTTCCCACAGACGGCGCCAATTGATGTGAATCCCAATCGAGCTGTGCAACCCAGAAATTGAGATACGCAAAAACACAGAAACTCACACAAAATAGAATACACTCGGATTTACGTGGTTCGGCTTTCGCCTACATCCACGGAGGGTCACACTGAGAATTTTATTGATTTTGGAAGGTGCTACAAAGATTACAGACTGTCGAGCTCATACATTCACTAAAAAGAATACACACAGAAAAACTGATTTTCTCTCTCTTCGTAAGGTTGAAGACGATGACTGTTGTAACAGCCATAACAGCTAGTTAACTTCAGCCGTTGGATACACATCCTGCCACGTGGCTAGATCTCCAGCTCCCTTCACTTATAAAAGTGTTGCTCCAACAAACACGTTTTTACTTGCCTTTCTCAAACCAAAAACGAGCTGCAACACTTAGCCAATTTCAGCCAACACAAATCGACATCCATGTGCAAGTCACACAACATCTAGAAACCTCACATTAAATTCCAAAGAGCCTAAACTAATAGCCGCATCTGATTGTCTAGTAGTCACAACAATGCGACTTCCGTTGCTTGTATCAGGAAAGAAAAACTTCATCTCATCCCAAGCTTCCACACTCCACATATCATCCAATACAATCAAATACCTTCGCCCACACAAACTCCTATGTAACCCTTCACCTAACTCATCAACACTACATACACTTGAGGATATCTCAAACAAGAAAGAAGTTTTTTCTTTAATTTGAGAAAGAAGTTGTGTTAGAATTTTCGGAACACTAAATTCTGGAGATACAGTAACCAAAAGACAAACATCAAAGTAGTGCACAATATATGAATGCTGAAGAGCATTAGTAGCAAGCGTAGTTTTACCTATGCCCCCCATGCCCACGATGGAGATGACTCGCCTGCTGCTACGGGGTTCTCCAGTGAGCAGATCCAGCAGTCGAAGCAATTGGTCATCAAATCCCACCATTTTATTGTTCTTTGAAGCCAGAGGTATTGGCGAAGGAGTTGCTTCTACTGCCGCTGAAATTGTGGGCTGCTCTGCATCGATTACCTTCTTCTTTACAATGATTGCCTTATGAATTACATGACCCATGTCGTGGATTGCTTTGTGCAGATCCAGAAAGTAAAGAGATGTTGTTTTTCCAGCAAGAGTGGATCCAGCACGAATCTGGTCAACTACATGCGATTCAATTACGTCTTCAGCCGCGTGAGCTGCAAGCGCAATTCGCCTCTCCAAAGCTTCGGCAGCTTCTTTGGTGCGCCCATGAGAATCATCAAAGAGACCCATAAAAGAAATCAACAAACACACTTTTTTGAAAAGGGAATGAATCTGCTGGCGGTCGAAGGAAAAGGAATGTCGGGGATGATTCTGGATTAGGATTAAATTATTGTGAAGAGAAGCTAGAGCTGCAAAAGCAGTTGCCATGGAACTCCAATTTCTGACTTCGGTTTTTGGAGTTTTAGAGATTACTGAAATTGGCGAGACTATGTTCTTTGTGACGCCGGATTTGAAAATTATATATTTGTATTTGCTAACAAAAAAAAAAAAAAGGAAAATCAATCTTGGTCGTGATCTCTCTCATTCATCATTCAATGCACATCCCATCCTGTGGAATAGTCAGCTTAATTGGGCTCTGATATCTTTTAAAATAAGCAGAAATATTACTATCCGTCCTCCTCCAATCGGTCAGTCACACTAAACAATCAGGTCGCCTTCACCTCATCAATTCTAAAAAAAAAAAGACTTTGAAAAAAATGCAATTGACGCAGAATCAACTGCCAACTTTGATTTTTTTAAATCAATTAAATTAAAACATATGAAAAATACACATGAAGATGTACTCTCCAATCATAACTAAAGAAATCTTGGCCGGCAATCTCGTTCGCCTGTCGTCGGCACTGTCAATCTGCATATTTTATTATTAGGCAGCTATTAGAGTCCATGAAGACCGTCAATTCAGGAAAAAAAAGGGTAGAAGTAGAAGTCCTTGGTTGAACCAGAACTTCGTCCTTCACAGAGTTCCGTAATTGCTTGCGGATAGAATGCAGGAGAAGAGACACATAATCAATTGAGTTTGCAGTGCCATCTATGAGATTACTAACACTTGCTCTTGGACAGAAGCCTCTGGGTCTTTCATCAAGAAATAAATAGTAGATGGTCAGATTTTGAGTGACACTAACCACTAACGTCTGATTGCACATAGCCAATACTGATTTATCCGCCTTGAAATCAACAACCAAATTGCACATAGCCCCCAGAGCAGCAACCTGAAAAATCAAAATCAAGGAAATATCCGTCTATTTATTAGAAATATTATGAACATGAATCTACAAAAACCTATTAGAAAAATAATTTGATGTTTGGTAGAATTCCAACTAATGTGTATCAATCCATTCAGTTTTATAAAATGAATGAAGTACATTAAAACACAATAACACATACTGATATTAGAATCTAATTGCTTACTTCCACCTCATTTTCCTGACTGAAAGCATGAAAAAAAAATGAAATCATATTCAACTGTTTTTAGACTTCAAGCACTTCCTTGCACAAATTATTCTATTATTATTATTTTTTTTTTGAGCAAAACAAATTATTCTATTATTACCGTCCTTTCATTTGCTATCCTCTTGAAGTAACGGAAAATGATAACTGAATACAAAAAATTATATATGAATAGTACTTCTCAACAACATATTCACAAGTTTTAGTGACATCATTTATTATTTTCTTAAATAATTTTAAAAAATAAATCATTGGAAGAGAAAGAATTATAGATAAATTTAAGATTTCCGTTACAGTAGCATAGTTTTAAAGTGATATTAAAACATCACAAACATACTCAATAAAACTTGCATATTAATTCTATATACGCAAAACTTTTTACATCACAATGTCTTAAAACAAAATTAATAAAAAAAAATTGATTTTATCAGCACACATCCATTTGTATTGAAACTTTAAATTACCAACTACACAAACACATTTAAATTGAAATAATAAAAAACAATACATACGCTCAAAAGTAAATATATATGTATATGTTGATACAAATCATGACACTCATTCTGCGTACGCCTCAATGTGTATATTTTTGCTTGTGAAAGCCTCTTCTTCAGCCCTTTGTTTGAAGCCCTCTAGTGTGTTTTCTTCATCGCACATGAAAAGAACATGAAGGTGAAGCCATTCATTCCCCTGTTCCTCTTGTCCCACCATCATTCTCATTGCCGAAAAGCTATATGACACGCTGCAGAGTGCTAAAATAATCCAGCGAAGCGTCGGTATTTCTCCAACAGCTGAAGGGAACTCGTCCAATTCAGACAGAGCAATGAGATACACTTCTTCGAGGACAGGAAAATGGGACTCGTCTGCATTCCAATGAATCAAATCACACTTTGAAATGATTAACTGTTTCAGGCAAGGGAATCCCCCCTCAACTGGGTTCCATTCTGATCCACTGACTGAATCATCTAACAATTCGAGAACTCTAAGATGCGGCAAGCATCCAACCTTCATTGTCACCTCTTCCCATCCAAGACGACAACCACTTAACCGCAACTGCGTAAGTGATGTTGGGAAAGTAAGGCTTAATACAAAACCACGCCAATTTGCATTGGGATTGAAGCCACATTTTAGTATATCCAGTTTCTGGAAGCAGCTAAGATTGTTGGGACAGTAATAGGAACTCAATACATCACCATAGAAATATAACAACTCCAATTCTTCAATATTGGGTATTCTTCTGCACACCTCTTCACTTAACCTCAAATTCTTTACCATGGAAAGTGTGTGCAGGTTTTCCAAAACCAACTCATTTTCTTGGTCTAAACCCTGAATGGGAAGAGGATCAACAAGACTAAGTGAGTCGACCTCAATACGCCTAAGCTGTAGCATCTCCCAAATCTCATAAGGTGCAATGATTGATCCAGTGATTATTAATGTTTGTAAATTCCAAAGCAGGGATATTGATGAAGGCAGCCAACTCCTGTAAAGAACATCAACTTTAAGATACCTTAAGTTGACTTGCTGAAAATAAATCTCATTCCCTAAAGCCGAGTCCACCTTTTTCAGTACTCTCAACAATTTCAAGTCAAATGATAGCTGACCACCCTCACATATCACAGAACGCACAATAGATGCTGATCTTGGACCATGAAAGATATTAGGTTCCTCAGAAATTTTCCCTTTCATCACAACTCGACGCTCCCTGTTTATGGCTTCTCCAGGATTAAATACAGATAAAAACTCCTCTTTCTTGGCGATCTTCAAGCACATTTCTCTTAGAAGATCGTGGACTCCAAATTCCCAGCTGCTATTGACGGTTTGATGAAGAGTAATGAGACTTCTTCCAATCAGACCAGTTATAAACTGCACTGCAAAAGCTTCCAAGCTGATATCTTCATATTGTTGTATGAATCCCTCACCAATCCAAAGACTTATCAGATCATCCGCAGAAATCTCTTCATCTTTCGGAAATACTCCCAGGAATAGGAAACAGGGTTTTAGATGAACAGGCAAGTATCTATAACTCAAAGATAATATATTCAAGCACTGCTCATTCTCTCCGGAATCCAAAACTGAGTTCATATTGTTTGCAACATTCTCCCAGTATTCCGTCTTCCTTGAGGAATTCTGGAGCCATCCCCCAACCACAACAATTGAAAGGGGAAGTCCCCCACAGTTTTTAACAATTCTTTTTCCTATACCCACTAACTCAGGAGGGCAACCATCATCGCCAAACGTTTTTCCACAAAATAAGTCCCAACTACTGTCCTCATCTAGAAAACTCACATCAAATTCCAAAGAGCCTAAATGACTAACCACATCTAAGTGTCTAGTCGTCACAACAATGCGACTTCCGTTGCTTGTATCAGGAAAGAAAAACTTCATCTTACCCCAAGCTTCCACACTCCATGCACATATCATCCAATACAATCAAATACCTTCGCCCAAACAAACTCTTATATAACCCTTCACCAACACTACTTACACTTGAGGATATCTCAAACAAGAAAGAAGTTTTTTCTTTTATTTGAGAAAGAAGTTGTGTTAGAATTTTCCGAACACTAAATTCTGGAGATACAGTAGCCCAAAGACAAACATCAAAGTGCTGCACAATATATGAATGTTGAAGAGCATTTGTAGCAAGCGTAGTTTTACCTATGCCCCCCATGCCCACGATGGAGATGACTCGCCTGCTACGGGGTACTCCAGTGAGCAGATCCGGCAGTTGAAGCAACTGGTCATCAAATCCCACCATTTTATTCTTTTCTGAAGCCAGAGGTATTGGCGAAGTAGTTGCTTCAACTGCCGCTGGAATTGTGGGCTGCTCTGCATCGATTTCCTTCGTCGCCATTACTTTGGATGCCTTTCTGATAGACCAACTATATTTGCCTCAGAAAATAATGTATTACTGAGCATGTATATATAGAGTTTACAAGATATGTGTAATCTATCTAGAGATATATACAATCTAGAAATATATACAATTATATAAATTAATCTAAGAAGATATCCTAATCTAAGAAGGTATCGATATATCTTTATGCATATCTGCTCTAATATCCCCCCTCAAGCGAGATTGTGGAAATCCGACAACTCGAAGCTTGCTGCGAAAGTATTCGAACAACGGGCGAGGTGAGCCTTTTGTGAATATATCCGCCACTTGTTCGGAAGACGGGATGAAAGCTGTATGCAATTTCTTCGCATGCACTAATTCCCGGACAAAGTGGTAGTCGATGTCAATGTGCTTTGCTCGTTTATGAGCCACTGGATTTTGACTGAGAAAAATCGCACTGTTGTTGTCTCAGAAGAGGAACGGCGGGGCTGGAAGTCGGACGCGTAGCTCTTGTAACAAATTAGTGACCCATATTATTTCTACAGCGGAGTTTGCTAGGGCGCGGTATTCTGATTCACAACTGGATCGTGAAACCGTCGGCTGTTTCTTAGCGCTCCAAGAAATTAGATTTCCAGAGGGCATACCCATATGTTGAGCGACGGGTGTCCGGACAACGAGCACAATCAGCGTCAGAGTAAGCCACAAGATTGCAGCTGTCACGAGCAGAAAAGACCAAACCATGGTTGATTGTTCCCTTCACATAGCGGAGAATGCGTTTGACTGTCTGATAATGGTCCTCCATGGGAGAGTGAAGGAACTGGCTTACCAAATTTACGGCGAAGGAAAGATCTGGCCGTGTGATGGTTAAATACTAAAGTGCGCCAACCAAGGAGCGGTAGAGGGTGATGTCTGCGAAGGGTTTCCCGTCGGCCTGAAGGGTCGTATTCGCGGCAATTGGGATCGAGACTGGCTTAGAATCCAATAAGTCTGTCCGAGAGAGAATGTCCCGAGCATATTTCGCTTGAGAAAGAAATAGACAATCCAGAGTGTAAGTAACTTCTAATCCAAAGAAATAGTTCAGCTGCCCAAGATCTTTAATAGAGAACTCTTTATTCATGTCTTGAATAAATCTAGAGATAGAAGCGACTTCATTCCCTGTTAAGATGATGTCGTCGACATAAACCAGTAGATATAAAACCACACTGTCCTTGAAGAGAGTGAAGAGTGATGTGTCTGATTTACTGCAGATAAAACCGAGATGAAGCAAATAGTCACTGAGACGAGTAAACCAGGCCCGTGGTGCTTGCTTCAGACCATAAAGAGCCTTAGATAGTTTGCAGACGTGATTCAGAAATTGCTGATCAATGTATCCAGGAGGCTGTTCCATGAACACAAGAGAAGATAAGTCGCCATTGAGGAAGGCATTTTTGACATCAAGCTAATGAAGAGGCCAGCTATGGAAGACGGCGAGGCTGAGAATGACCCGTACTGTGGTTGCCTTGACTACCGGACTGAAGGTATGAGAAAAATCAAGACCAGGAATCTGAGTAAACCCTTGAGCCACTAATCGTGCCTTGTGGCGATCAATTGAGCCGTCAGCTAAGAACTTGGTGCGGAAGACCCACTTTGAGCCCACTATGTTGACGTCAGGAGGTCGCTGGACGAGAGTCCACGTGTTGTTGCGACGTAGGGCAGCCATCTCTTCGTCCATAGCAGCCATCCAATGGGCATGTTTAGCAGCAGATTTAAAACCACGGGGTTCTAAACTGGACAGAAGAGCATCATAAAAGACCGTGTTAGCAAGATTAGCAATATATCGTGGTCTAAAGATACCGGCCTTAGCTCGAGTAGTCATTGGATGGGAAGGTTGCACGGGTGGAGTAGGGGTGGGATTAAGGTTAGGGTTTGGTGCGGTAATGGCTAGAGGGGCAGTGTCAGGACAGATAGTGCAAGGTGCGGAAGGTAGGGGTTGGATCGAGTGTGAAGTTGGCAGCGATGGTGGGGAAGTTGAGGGCAGAGAAGACATCATCGAAGGTGGTTCGACAAATGACGAGATTTCAAGGGAGTTAAAGACCGAAGCGGGTGAGGTGGATACGTAGGGAAAGTAGCTCTCATCAAACCTTGCGTGACGGGTAATATAAGTACGCGCCGTAGCAGGATCGAAACACTTAAAACCCTTGTGAGTGGAAGAGTATCATAGAAAGATGCATGGTAAGCTACGAGGGGAAAATTTGGTTGAGGCATAGTCCCGCAAGCAGGGATAAACGCGACAGCCAAATGGGTGGAAGGAGGAGTAGGATGGGGTCGAGCCATATATAAGCTGAAAGGGAGAGCTACCGTCCAGAATGGGTGTGGGAAGACGGTTGATGGTATAAACTGCAGTACTAAATGCATCTACCCAAAAAGACAGAGGTAAGTTGGCGTGAAATAGGGCTGTGAGACCTGATTCAGTAATGTGGCGGTGCTTCCGCTCAGCCCGCCCGTTTTGACTTGGGGTATACGGACAGGAAAAATGATGATGAATACCTTTAGTGAGAAAGAAGTCACGGACATTGTGGTTAGTGAATTCAGTCCCACCATCAGATTGGAAAGTTTTGATCGAACGGGAGAATTGATTTTCAACAAAGGCAGTAAATATTTGTAGGTATTTGAAAAAATCATATTTTTGCGCTAGAGGATAGAACCAAGTAAAACGTGAAAAATCATCGATGAAAATGACATAATAGCGAAAATTAGAAATAGAGGTTACAGGAGCAGGACCCCAAAGATCACTGTGAATTAAATCAAGAAGATGCGAAGAACGCTTTTCATTAAGTTGAAACGGAAGTTTAGAACTTTTAGCAAGTTGACATGAACGACAAAGACTGCTAGATAAGGACCGACTAGAAAGGGAAATAAGACCTAATTTGCTGAGAAGAAATAAAGACTCGGGCGGAGTGTGACCCAAGCGAGAGTGCCATACATCTATGGATGCTTGCATGCATCTCGATCTTGCGGCAGCAAGAAGGGCTGTGCAATTTCCATCCAAAATGTAGAGGCCATCTCTACGGTGTCCGGTGGCAAGAACATGGTGTGTGTTTCGGTTCTGAATAAGAAAGAAAGAGTGTGAGAAAACAATACGAAGAGGTAGATCATTGATTAGTTTACTAACGGATAAAAGATTTTTAGTTATGGAAGGAACGACAAGCACATCAGATAAATGAATGTGAGGGGTGAGATTTAGGGTATCGGTGTATGTAATAGGAAGCTGAGCACCGTTACCTACGACCACCTGCTTGTTACCAGAGTAGGGAACGACGTTATCAAGATTAGCAGGGCTCGGAGTCATGTGGGCGGAAGCGCCAGTATCGATATACCAATCCGAATGATCGAAAGAAGGAATCGAACATCCTTCGGCGAAGGCCTCGGCCAGATTGGAGGATGGCTGCGGAGCGTATCTCTGAGGACAGTCCGTAGCATAGTGGCCGTTGGTGCGACAGATTTGGCAATGGGGAGGGCATTTCTTATTCTTTCGGCCACCACCCTTCTTTTGATTTTTAGGGTATTGAGGGCGAGAATCAGCTGGTGGGGGCCCAAGGATGCCGCAGCCGGAGGAAGCTGAGGATTGGCTGTAGAAAGCGACAGAAGCAGGGGCGGGAGGATCCATGGAATCCTGAAATAAGGAGAAGCTCTCCGCTTTGGTGAGCAAATCACTGAATGACGGAATAGTGGGAAGGGCCATCTGTGCGGCTGAGAAAGTAACAAAAGTAGGGCCGAGATCTCGGAGGAACCAGTGAGCTTTGTCGGTGTTGCCAAATGGTCGACCAATAGCAGAAAGCTGGTCGCAGATCGCTTTGAAAGCACGACCATAGTCTTTTACCGAGCGATCGCCCTTCTTCAATAGTTGAAGTTCGTCTTTTAGTTGGATTTCCTGTGTTTTTGATTTGTGACTGAAGGATGACTCGAGGGCAAGCCAAACGGAACGTGAAGAAGCACATCCTAGGGTTTCGGCCATGGCTTCTTCGGAGAGAGTAGATAGAAGGAGGCTAAAGAAGCATTGATCTTGGAGATGCCAGGAAGTATAGGCGGGATTGACGGAGGAGATGCCATCAGCGTTGGTTAGCGTCGTAGGCAGGGAGGGAGTAGAACCATCGATGTATCCAAATAAGTTTTGGCATGTCAGCAGCGAAACAATTTGCCCTCGCCATAGGAGATAGTTGGAAGATGTGAGTTTGATAGTAATCATATGCACCAAAGTGGAAAGAGGAAGAGGATCAATGGCCAAGTTTTGATCGGCCATGATGAGGGAAGGACGAAAAAATATGAGAGGGAGAGATTAGGGTTTGGCGAGAGAGAGAGAGAAGGGAGAGATTTGGGCAGGATCGAGGTTAAGTTGATACCATGATAGACCAACAATATTTGCCTCAGAAAATAATGTATTACTGAGCATGTATATATAGAGTTTACAAGATATGTATAATCTATCTAGAGATATATACAATTATATAAATGAATCTAAGAAGATATCCTAATCTAAGAAGGTATAGATATATCTTTATGCATATCTGCTCTAATACTTTCTAACCACGTAATCCATGTCGTGAATTGCTTTCTGCAAATCCAGCAGGTAACGAGATGTTATTTTTCCAGCAAGAGTGGATCCAGCACGAATCTGGTCGACTACATGTGATTCGATCACGTCTTCAGCCACGTGAGCTGTACTCACAATTCGCCTCTCCAAAGCTTCGGCAGCTTTTTTGGTGTGCCCATGAGAATCATCAATGTCTTTCATATAATTAATCAAGAAACGCACACTTTTCAAAAGGGAATCAATCTGCTAATGTTCAAAGGAAAAGGAATTGGGGGGGGGGGGGATGATTCTGGATAAGGATTAAATTATTGTGAAGAGAAACTAGAGCTGCAAAAGCCGTTGCCATGGGTGATGGAACATAGCGGAACGACTCAAACTCATTCTACAATATTTAGTGATCCATCAACGCTCCCAAGACCGCCTAGGGTGCCGCAACAACGGGGGGGTCGAGGAGGGTTCATGCCAGGCAGTGGGAGGAGGAGGAGTAATGTTGATGCACAAGACCATTATTACCGACACGACATCGTCCAGTCATTGAGCCACAACCAGAGCTAGAGCCAGAGCCAGAGCCAGATCACAACATGAATATTCATGACCAGCCTACTACCTCACAAAACTATAACTACGAATCCCTCTTCGGCACCTTCGATGACTTCATGAGTACCTACCAGTCCAATGCCAATCCCAATAAGTCCAATACCAATCCCAGCCAGTCCATTCCCTACGAGTCCAATCCCAATTCCAGCCAGTCCATTCCGTACGAGTCCGATCCCAATCCTCATCAGTACGGATCCTATTGTTATAATCCACAACAATCCAATCAAAGACAGTATGGATCCTACCGGTCCAATCCAAAACAATCGGATTCGGAACAATCCAGTCCCGAACAGACCACATCTACTACCTATCAGTCCAGTACGGACCAATCCACCGGAAATTATACCATGACAGGTATCAATGTTTTTACTTATTTATTCACATTTCCTATTATAACATTTATTAAGATGTACATTTTTCTTAATTATCACATTTATTTTTTAGGAAATCAAGGGCGTGAGGATTCATCTTCTTCTAAGAGCACCAAAAAGGGCATGAAGCTCCCTACATGGCTCAAGAGGCGGAGATAAAATGGGGACAAGATTTCTTGTTAAATTAATGTAGTAGACTTTTCATAATGATTTTCTTTTATTTCTTCAATTATCTTTAATATGTTCGCATTCCGAGAAGACCCTTATCTTATTGTAATATTTCAATTCAATTTGTGCTTTATTTGTGTTACATATATTTTTATTTTATTTATATAGTACATTAAAATAAATATATGTAAACCATAAATATAACCAATATAATAAACCCTAACCCTAACCCTAATTCCCAATATTTATAAAGGGTTCGAATTTCAGGAATTCGAACTAATATTTAAATGATTTAGCAACAAAATTAATTTAAAAATAAATTAATTACAAAGGGTTCGAATTCCTTGAGTTCGAACCAATATTTAAATCAAAAAACCTAAGGGGTTCGAATTCCTGACATTTGAATTGGCTATGTTTGTCTATATTTCTAGAGTTTCAGACAAAAATGTCCACATGTTCAATTCTGGTGACACGGAAGAAAATCACCCAAAACCTCACCACATATAACAATTACAAACCCTAATTTGCAGTGATAGTATATCCTTGCATACACAACTCAACGAACGAGAGTAACAGAGATAGTAGACAAAAAAGGCAACACGACAAGAACCCAGAAAATATCAAGAATCCAAGTTGAAACTTGATATACACCAAATATATTCGCAGCAGGCAGAATCACGGAAAAAGGAAACAAGAGATGGTTCCTTACTTGGTTACAGTTCAAACAAAAACAGCCACCAATCTTCTTGATCGGGATTGCGCATGCCGTATATGTTTCCAACAGACTGGCGCCACTTGATATGATTTGTGCAAGATGATCAAGATCACAGAAAAACACAAACAACCACACTCAAGATGATACACACGAGATTACGTGGTTCACTTGTTGCTCAGCTACGTCCACAGAAAGGTAAAGGAGTGATTTTATTGATGCTCAAGGAGAAGAAAGAACACAACTACAGACAACTCTCTCTGAATTCTCTCACAAAAACTGAGTTTTTGGCTCACTCGAATGAAAAAGACAATGATGGTTAAAACCGTCTTCAACAAATCATAACAAGTTTCTCTTCTAAAACAGATCTGCAACAGAATCTCATTAGCAATCAGCTATCGTTAATTGAATACTTTGAGTTTAGGTACACTGTTTTCGATTAGGTTGATGATTAACTTTCAGATGCCGCGTTGAACATTGTAACATATAAAAAGATTTCATGTGATACACTTCCAACCACTATCTGACTGCCACGTAGTTTCTCTCTTGAATGGAAGGGCTGCGTTTACAGTAACATAGTTTTTAGTTTTCGTAGATTAGGATTTTAGTTTCGTAGAAGATAATCCAAAGTTTATTTATTTTATATTTGTTTTTAATGTTTTGATTTTTATTTCACGTAGACGAAGATATGGGACTACATATTTAAATTTGAAGTTTATTTGTTTGATTTAATTTTAAATTGGGGACTACAAGGATAAATTGTAATATATTTTAATTTGAATTTTACATTTTTAAAGAGGTTATATTTAGTAAAAGTGTGGCTGTATTTAGAATTACCCATATTAGATACATGAATAAATATAATAATTTTTTTTCATGTTACTCTTTCAAAATCAAAAGATATTGAGATGGCATAAATTTTAAATCCAAATGTGTGTGTATATGAAAGTGAGGAAAAATGGTGGTGAAGTGTGTGTAGAGACAGAAAAAAAGACAAATAAAGTTGTAAACCAATAATGATGAATTGAGCAATTTGAAGCATAAAATTTAATTTTAGTGACAATTTTAAATTTACATCTGAACTACATCGAGCTTTTATATTTCCCTACAATATATATATATATATAGGGGTGCGTTAAAGTCACAAGTGGTCTCT
>JAPKLW010006464.1:2436-17313 GCA_026898455.1 Plectranthus barbatus | reverse complement strand
AAGAAATTATTTTGCTGATAACAATATTAAGTGCAAGTAACTTTATTATATTCCGCTGCATTTCGTGTTGAACTTTTAAACACGACGACTCTGATATTTCGGGACCAACAGTGCCAGAACTTAATTAGCCTGCAGGACTTTGACACGATGAATGTTATTGAGCTCCTCAGAGAATGTCCCCATCCTATTACTCGGATATGGTTACCTAAGTTCAGTCTCAGGCGGTACTACACGAATCGCTGTTACCCAAGATGCGGATATACAAGCGCGCTGTGTTGGCTCTCCACCATGGCAAGTCAAAGCAACAGTCAACCCGTGCAAACCCCTGAACCTTCGTTAGGGTTTGCACTCAATCAATATAACGAGATCTTTTATTCGCTGATGTCAGACAGACGAATATATCTTACTGCGGTCCGTCAATACGCCACCTCTGCGTACCAGCATGTCAAGTAACCAAGACAGACTACTTATTCCGACAATGCCGCAGCCATCCGGACAGACGTATCCTCATACGCTGTCTCGGCTGTGATCATGGTTTATGTCTCACTAGGTCAAGTGATCATACTGTCTTCTGCGATCTACTACACGCCGTATGATCGTCCCTATCGATGAGACAAGAGGATACCATTGTTCATACATGTACGATTGTTAACAGATAGGAGAAATAAACCGTTGTATACACATTGTAATAAATGCTTTCAGTATACAAAACCCATCACGAACATTGAACCCCATTCTTTGATTCACAAAGTTCACACTCTCCGGATATGAATCCTCATGTCTAACTACCATCATATCCTCACTCCTATTTCCCGATGTAGACAATGCATCAAGCTTCCTTTGCATGACCGCCAATTGCTCTTTGAATTCCTCACTTTCCTTGGCCTCATTTACCGATTTAACCGATCGATAATCTTTCCTCTCCTTAGGCTAATGAAAACTATTCTCGGCCATTTTCTCGATAGTTCTCCAAGCTTCATCCTCTTCAAGATCAAGAAATGCTCCTCCCGAGGAAGCATCCAACATCACCTTAGTATCATAGTTCAATCCTCCGTAGAATTGGCAAATTTGTTGACTCCGAGAGAGTCCATGTCTTGGGCATTTTCGTAGAAGTTCTAGGAACCTATCCCATGCTTCATATAAAGGTTCATCATACCTTTGCCCAAATGATGTAATTTCCGCCCTTCTCTTCAATGTTAAACTCGGTGGGAAAAACTTGAATAGAAACTTCTCTCTCAACTCATCCCAAGTTGCAATGTTAGATTTATCCAATCCTTCAAACCAATTTCTCGCACTATCCCTCAAGGAAAACGTAAATAACCGCAACCGTATTTGATCTTGAGGGACTTGGTTGATCTTTATTGTATCAGTAATCTCCAAAAATCGAGATATATGCACATTCGGATCCTCCGTCACATGTCCCCCAAATTGATTGTTTTGTATCATTTGGACCAATTGCGGCTTTATCTCAAACTGCGTAGCATTTACTCCTAACCAAAAACCTCCCGCTATCGGCTCCCCTTGAGGTCGAAATAAGTTTTGAAGTGGTCTCCTCGGACCATTACTCTCATTGATCATAGCTTTCATCAACTCGAGTTGTCTCTCCAACTCTTCAATCCTAATTGTGTCCTCCCCTTGGTTAGCCATATCAAACTCAATTTGAATATTTTCTCTTCTTTCTCAGAATTTCCTTTCCTCAATCTCCCTAGCCTTCGATCGTGTGATCATAAACTACATAGGAAAAATCACAAATCCAATTACAAGTAACACAATTCAACAAAAACAAACAAACACAAGTAACAAACAAAACAATGTTAGTAAAACTATTCACACAAGCATTTTCTCAAACACCTAGCATACCATCCTTCAACTTTCAATAATTCCACTAGACCTACTAAAAGAATCCCCGACAACGGCGCCAAAAACGTGATGGTCGTGTGAAGCAACACACAATTACACGTTAAATTATCAATCCGAGTTCTTTTTCAATTCGCTCTTGTGAAAACTATTTACTCGTAGAAAGGTGTATTAATAGCTAGGCAATATAATTGTTGTTGGTTTTCTTTATCTATTAAGCTATGAATTGTAAACTAAGCTACAAATGCACATAATCAAGCATTCAACAATTTGCAAACTTCACCAATCACTTACTTCTTTCAATGGTTTGGGTAGAATAGAATAACAAGTCCAACAATCTTAGAAGATTGTGAGTGTTTGTAAACTTCAATTGATCCAAATTAAACCAAGTTATGTTGTAAACGAATTTTAATTCCTATGAAGTTGAGCAACCAACTCTTATGTTCGCTAGTCACTTGCTACGGATAACTAGCGGTAGATGACTCTCGTAGTTGCAAACAGCTACGTTATTAACTCCAAGGCCACTCCCAACCGACCGTCAATTATCGCCCTACAATCCTAGCCCCGCACATGGATTGGAACTAAAACTATATGATTATGCACTTTTCAAGACGATTTCGTCCGCGTATTGGCTGCAACGTTCACGTCAACTACCTATAGATTGGCTATTACCTACATCTATAAGGTAAGAACAAGCTCAAGTGCAAATCAATCCTTCACAGGAAAGTAAACAAGCATAATCGATTCAATTCATCACAATATCCGTAATACAACACTCACTTAGGGATTTAGTTCACCATACCTTGAATTAGAAGCAATACAAGTTGAGAATTAAGAATAGACATTACAAAGCTTCAAGGTCACAATTGATCTTCTACGATTGCCTTCGTTGAAACCAATCCACCTATCCTCCTTCTTCAAGCTTCACCAATAGGATGGAATGTTCATTGATTCTCCTTGATTCAAGTGGGGAAGGAAGTGTAGAGATGAATCTCGATGGAAGTCCGTGACGGTTATTCTCAATTTGGGCAAAAGTTTTTTCATTTAATTGATTTTCCCCCTTTTATAGACGAGCTAGCAGGGCCTCGGATCGCCCGAGCTGAAGTTGGCTCGCCCGAGCCTCCAGAGGATCCATGGGAAATTGGAAAGCCCGACCTGGCTCGGCCGAGCCTGCCTCGCTCGGCCGAGCGAGGTCTCTGTTCCATGGCTCGGCCGAGCCTGCACACCGCCTGGCCGAGCGAGCTCTCTGTCGGGCGACTCCTCCAAGCTCCCGAAACTCATCCTTTTGCACCGCTCGGGTGAACCTAGCCTCCTCGGACTTCATACTTGGACGATTTTCCTCCAAAACTCCCCAAAATACGCCATATTATGCTCAAAATGCATCCTACAACATTTCAAACACGAAAACACAAAAACAAGACAAAAGAACAACAAAAACATATGATATGAGGGTAAAATGGCCACAAACATGCACGCTCACACATTAAAAAATAGGTCATTTTACACACATATCACCCACCAATCAAGGAAACCCTTCAACTTGAAGCACACATCAACTATGTGACCCGATCACCTGCAATAAGTACAAAAGAGATTAGTGTGATCGCGGCCACCACCACGACCACCGCGATGCACAAAACCACCACAGTTTTCTCATGCCCGGTGTGGATTATTTTTCACCGCCATGCCAAGATTATCCGAATTATGTGCATATGATCCGTGATTTGCTTATTCTTTTCAGCCTTCAGCATTATAGAATATATTCGACTAACCGCCGGAAGTGGCTCCATCAATAGAATCTGGCTTCTCTCAAGGCTGAACACATCAGAGAGGCCGAGTAGAAACTCGATAGCACGATCCTCAGAAATAATATATTCATAGGCTTTAGTCATGAAATCCACAACTGCGCGCGCACCCAGAACAAATTCAGTAGATTGATTCGCAAAAATTTGGTGAAGAACTTCCTCACCATCGATGGCTGGTTGCAGCTGGTAGAGCTGATCTGTGAGCTCTTTTAACTTGCCATAGTATTCGGTAATGGCGAGTGAATCCTGCTTCATGTTGGCAATCTCTTTAACATCGCGATATTCGAAACTCCATATCGCTCATCAATCTCTTTCCATAACATAGCAACATCATTCACATAGGCAAAGTGTTGAACAATATCTTTGGAAATAGAAGCTTTAAGCCAAGAAACAACCATACTGTTAACCTTGCGCCAGCGTCTGTAATACTTAGAAGTCATCGGATGCATTTTGCAAGAGCCGTCAACAATGGCTAGCTTGTCTTTTGACTCAAGAGCTGTGATCACAACATTCTTCCAGAGCATGTAGTTAGAGTCAGTAAGTGGGAAGGTAACCAACTACATTCCTGGATGATCACTACCGTGAGGATGAAGCTGTTCCTCGTATTGAGCATCACCGGCTTCGATCGCCATGAAAAAAATAGATCGATACAACAGAGATACGAAACTATACTCGTGGCTCTAGTAGCATGTCAAAGTACCTCCAAAACAGCGGAATACACTATAACAAACAAGCTTTTGGAGATGAAAGATGAACTAGGGTAAAAGAGATTTTGCATTACTATGATCGAATAAGTGTGTACAACACTTCTAGATCCTTCCATGTAACTGATTTTTACTTCTAGATATTTATTGTTGTAATTAACTTCCTATATAAGAAGCTTCTAGTGTAACAACTTCATCAATCAAGTTGGTTTTCTATCGAGAGATAACAGTACCAAAAGTTGTTAAATTTTTTTTATAGGAAAAAGTGGTTAGATTTTTAAATCAACTTTGCATGCATGGCTAAATGTATGGCATTGATTTTCCCTCTTTAAAAATATTGTTTGACATTTTTGTTTTAGTATGTTAGTATAGATTATGCATGATGCATTAATTAGGACCATAATAACTTCCCGTAACAAGAACTAGGATACATCGATAAACAAGCATCACCAATCATTGTAATTATTTACTCTTTCGATCTACTTTGATAATTAATTTCTTACTTTGTATTTTCTTGGAAATTATAAAAAAATTCAAACTGCACAAAACAAGAAAGTGTAACACTAGTGGTGTAATCGAACCGAGTCGAGTCGAGTAGTGTTGTGCTCAAGTTTGACTCGTTTAGTATCGAGTCGAGCTTTGAGCTTTTTTATCGAATATTTTGGAGTTCACGAACTTTATCGAGCCTAAATGAACTTTCTAAATTTGGAATATATTTAAAATATTCATCATTATTTTGAAAGAAAAAGTTATTTATTTTTAAATTAATATCGTATTCATGCTGAAATTGTAAATTTTATCATTATTAGAAAGATGTATCATTATTGTTACTCTTAAATCATGAAAATATTACTTTTATAATATATATTAAATTATATTTCTTACTATTTTTAGCTAACGAGCTTGCTCACGAGCTCACGAATCGAATACTATGATGCTCAAGTTTAGTTCGTGTTTAATAAACGAACTTGAACGAGCTTTTATCGAGTCGAGATCCGAGTAGCTCACGAACAGTTTAGCTCATTTACAGCCCTATGTAACACTTTGGAGTTGATAAAATATTTACCTAGCACGACCAAGAAAATCATGCTTATAAATAGAACGAATCACATTTAAGAACTTGCAACGTTAGCAAAGAATAAATTAAATGTAATTAAATGAAGCTAAGTATTCAATTCTACCCAACATATAAACTATTCCAAACTTCTGATAATATTCTGAAGGTTTGAAGCAGAAATCGAGTATCAAAAATGTGGTGTGAAGGATACTTTTGTGCCAAAAATTATAACACTAGATATTAACTATTTATAATATGCATTATATGTTACTTAAATTTCTTTCAATGTATTCCTGTATGCAGTAGTAAATTAGTTTTTTACGTTAACTTTTAATACTCTACGTCAAATTTTCTCAAAAAAAAAAAAATTAAAAGGTGTCTTTCCCATCGGTCGCAAAACAAAAATTTGTGATGGATCCGTACTCTTTAGTGACGAATTTTTCCATGGCAAAATGCGCCATTTTTTTGTAGTGTTTAATTCGATACAAACATCTATTTTCCTTAAAAATATCATCACTAACTAACAAGATTAAAAACTTGAGCCACACATTAAGAGTTGACCAATACATTGAAATATGGAGTAGTTAATAGGTGGGATATTTTTAAGCTACATACATAGGAGAAAACTTAATAATCTTCCCAATAAAGAATTACATACAACTGATTTAAATTGAACGAAGTAACACACAATCCAAACAAATACATACAGGAAAGAACATTTGTCATTCGATCACAGAAACATCGTCACTATGCTCTTCTCGAAAACACATAACGAAGTTGCAAGATGTGCATTGATAGCCAGGGAGATCATATGCCTCGTCATGACATACGTCACAACGCTTTTTCTTCCATATGAGTTGAAACCTAAGAGAGTGGTGAGGGTGATAACTCACGCGGTAGTGCTGCATCCCAAAGTTGATGTTTCTACACTCACCCGATGTAGCCGGGAAGCAATTCCGATGGAAGGACTGATCGCAGTCTCGACAGTGATACATCCAGCTCTTGGGATTCATTTGTTCCTCGCAACTACTACAGTAGAAATCACTCGGATGATTAACACTAGCATCATATGTCAACGGCAACCAATGCTTCTCCAACCTATGCTTATTACGCCCCGGCAAAAAAACACATGCACAACACACACAAAACCTACAACTCCCACATTTGTAGTATCGCCTTCTTTTAGATCTAATGTGACAGACAGAACAGAAACTTCTTGGCCCGTGATTGTTTGTAAGTAACTTAAGATAATGATGAAGTTGTGGGTGACCAGCATGTTTGATGGTCTCGGGTAGAGAAGCGCACTTGATGTCTATAATGAAGTCGCACTCCGTATCTATGCATGAATAAAAGAGGCCATTTGTGCAAGTATAACAAACACTGCATCGGATCCATGATGATACTGGTTCGTCAAGAGTGCTGAGGATGAGCTTGCTGTCTTCGATTTGGTGGAGAGGATGGGATGAGAGTTCTATTGGAAGATTGAAGCAGGCCAAGTGGAGAAAGTATTTGCATTCCCCGCAACTCAAGTATCCTTCATTTCTGGATGAATTTTCTTGAATAGGCAATGTGCAACCATCACATGTGAATTCTGATCTTTCACCTTTATGAAGGTCGTCGTCTTGGTCATCATCATCATCATCATCTTCTTTGATATGATCATGAGAGGATGATGAAGATGAGAATGCAGTGAAATTCAATGGATGATGATGGAATCCAGTGATGATCTGGTAGTTATGATTCGGGATGATTATCTCTCTTTTTTCTCTTTCAACAAAGGGTATGATCATCTTTTCATATATGTCATCTATTGGAGCCTTCAAATTGCATTTATCATCATCATCATCTGCATTCTCTTCATTAATCCTGCAAGAAAGAGTAATAAAAAATAATTATATATTAGTGTTGATGATTGAAAATTAATGTCAATTTATGACCAAAAATAATTTTTCTTCCTCAACATTAGACTCTTAGCAGATTACACCGTACAAATTTTATATGATATTGAGTAGTTCAAACCCTATGCATTAATTAGTTTAGAGAAACAATAGCATGCAATTCTATTGAAATTGACATGAGATCTCAAATGTAATAAAGAATTTCACCTCTTCCTGGAGAAATGATCACAACAACAGGATTTATCATACCTCTTCTTTACTAATAAAAATAATAATAATAACAAACATTTTAGAAATGACTAGTAGTTGCATGTAATATATCCACAAGAATTATGTATAAAATCACAAGTTTGAATGTGTCTAAAGATTTTAAATAGTCATACATTTAATGAAAAGAGTTTTATCAATCTAGAGTCTAAAAAATCATTTAGTTATCAAATCAAAATCATTAAAATAAATTCTCAATTAAGAACATGAAAAATTCTAATATTCTCAATAGAGGACCTAATGTTGAGGTCCTAAATTGAGGATTTTAAAATCTTTCTTGCCTGAATTAAGAGTTTTGGGGATCTTTCGATTACCGAATTCAAATTTTATCTTTTACGTTCAAAATCGACAACTAAACTATATTTTCATATAAAAAAAGGGAAAGAAAGTAGCAAAGATGTTACAAGCTAGAAGTAGCGGCAGGTGGCGCGTTGGTGGCACAGTTGATGTGGACGATGTATCTGCAAAGCTCACAATGATAAACCCAATTTCTCAACCGCAAAGCTCCGTTGCATATACCACATGCATAATCATACTCTATATATTCAGAAGGGAGGTAAAAAACCAGGGAGAGAGAGTGGTCGGGGTGATGGTGGAAACGTGCATTGGTAGGCAAGGACGAACATCTCTCGTGTATCCAATACTGGCAAATACTGCATATGTAAGAGTTTCCTTTCTCAATCATACCGCAAGCATCGCACTCGAATGAGCACGACCTCTTTTTCCTCCTCAAAAATCGGAGCTCGTGCTGGGGGTGACTCGGGTGCTTCATTACCTGCTCGCCCGCAGCAGCAACCTGGAGACCCCTCGTGCATCCCAAGTGGATCCACAACTCGCATCCCCGGCTACAAACGTAGCCCAGCCCACCATACTCGCGCACGCAAACAGCGCATTTTGTATCAGTACTCTGCAAATCTGCTACTGTGAGCGGGTGTGGGGGGTGCACAGGATGCCGAATCTCTCTCGCCATTTCTGCACATTCTTGGTGTAAACACCAATTCATTCCACATCTGACGTTGCATCCATAGGCTGCCTCCTCTGGTAGAAAGTATCTCCAGCAACCATAGCACCATCTCCTCCATCCAGCTTCTTCAGTCACATTCGGAATCCGTTTCAGTGGATGTTCATGAAATGAATGATGAATAAATTCCTCATCCTCCATCAATCCTTGAGTAGAAATTGCAAGAAAAATTATGTGAATAGAAAGAACAACTTACATTGGGCCAACATAAAATCAGCATATTAATTCTTAACCAAGGAAGCTTTAAAGATTCTACCTTCACAAACCGAGAAAGAATAATAATCTTGCCTTGTAAGTTTAATAATTAAAAGAAACATATTCTAACGCCTCTAACCTTTAAAAGTTCTGCTTTCATAAACCAAGAAAGGAATGATACTCTAATCAAAAGATTCAGAAAACTTACAATGTGAGCAAAGGATACACAAAGTTTATTCAGGTCATGCCAATTTGCAGATGTTTCGATCAATGTCCCGATCTCGAAGCACAAGGGATTAAATGTTTTGTTTATGATTGATTGATAGTGAGTTTGAACTTTGTAAGAATACTCTTCCATTTAAATAACATACCCCGATTAATATATACCTAAAAGTAAAATTGTTAATAAAATTTTTTACCCTTACTAAAATAGTTGTATAATAAATTAGCTAATATAACAAATATGATAAGAATATGGGTATTGCAAATAATAATTAATAATTAATATAAAATTATTTTCTTTGATATATGTAAATACTAGATTGCAACCCGCGCGTTGCGCGGATTATATATATAACATTATA
Source organism: Plectranthus barbatus (assembly GCA_026898455.1). NCBI lineage: Eukaryota > Viridiplantae > Streptophyta > Magnoliopsida > Lamiales > Lamiaceae > Plectranthus > Plectranthus barbatus. Next base: position 7,925 of record JAPKLW010006464.1, on the reverse strand, counting down.
TTAATGATATTAAATATAATATTTGTTTAAAGAAAAAGTACCAATTTTTTGTTAGATGCACACATACACACACAAATAATTTTATTAAATTAGACATAAATACTTTCACTATATGAAAATACATAATGATTATTGAAAACAATTATTCAGAACTACTTAATGCGAATAAACTTAACAAATCCAACAACATTTCATAATGTGTTTTATTTTTTCTAACTCTGAATATTGTACACTACTTATTATAAAAATATAAATATTTATATATTTATATTTATTTAAACTGGTAATATTATAAATTCTGAAAAATCTCCTTGTACACGACATTTGAAGTTTTTGAATCATTGTTGTTGTCCTTGTCACATATCAAAATCTTCAATCCTGCACGACTTGTGACCCTTAACACAGCAACATATAACTGTCCATGCAAAAAAACCGGTCTGCTCAGTAAAATTCCCACCTGAGATAACGATTGTCTCTGGCTCTTATTGATAGTCATAGCATAAGAAACTTGTATAGGAAATTGTCTCCTCTGAAACTTGAATGAGATTCGATGTTCTGATGGTATAATAGTCATCCTAGGTATAAATACCTTGTCACCGATATTTTTTCCACTTAGAATTTTGGCCTCTATTATGTGATCACCAAGTTGCGTCAAAATCAGTCGTGTCCCATTGCATAAGCCAGAGGGAGGGTCAATGTTCCTCAACAACATAATCGGAGTTCCAACTTTCAAATTCAATTCATGATTTGGTAGTCCAGAACACTTCAATGTATTAAGGAACTCTGGTGTGTGCACCTCACTTAGAATATCAGCCACACTTTCTGTTCTGCACATAGAATTTGAACTTAAGTATGCCTTGCCAACATTGTTGTTCAGTGATATCATATATTGATTGACCATCTCAACCACTTCATTTGTTGGTGCCAAAATAGCCCTTTCCTGCAAGCATGAGACATCTTGTAATCCTACATCTGTTGTAGGATATATTGTATCAACAATAGCTTTGATAGGGTCACCACTAAACTTAATGTTAATATCTTCTGGAATCTCAATAACACCATCTCCATCATTTGGTGGACCTATATTCCCATCTCCAATTGCCGCAATCCAATCAGCAAACTCTTTAAGTTCCAAATTTCGCATCTCATCATCAATCATATTTAGACGCATGTTCTCTTTAACCTCAAGACACTGACATGACGCCATAAATATGATGAGTTAATTGTTGCATTAACTACATCACTTCTCCTTGCTTGTGGGATGACAGGTAGAATCTGTCTAAAATCTCCACCAAACACAACTGTCTTACCACCAAATGGTAGATTCTTGCTCTGTGTATTTTGAAATCGCATTACATCCCTCATTGATTTATCAAATGCTTCAAAACAATATTTGTGGAGCATAGGTGCTTCATCCCATATTATAAGTCTGCAACGAATCAACAGTTCGGCCAATTGACTTCCTTGTTCAATATGGCATATTGAGTCTTCATTTATATTAATTGGGATTGCAAAACGTGAGTGAGCTGTCCTTCCACCAGGAAGTAGCAAAGATGCTATTCCACTTGATGCAACATTTAAAACAATATCACCTTTGGACCTCAATCCAGCGGATAATGTTTTCCAAATAAATGTTTTTCCTGTTCCCCCGTATCCATATACAAAGAACAGTCCTCCATTTTCCGAATAACATCTATCAATAATTGTATCATATACAATCCGCTGTTCGTTTGTGAACTTACTCAAATTCGATTCATGATCCTTGGCAAGTTTTAGACGATCGTAACTCAACTCTTCTATGATCAGATCATTACCTACATTCGTGAAAACCTCATTAAAATCACTTGGCATTCCTTCAAAATCTTTCAAGGAGTGACCTGATTTCTTCAATATCTTCTCCAATTCAGCAAGGACATATTTCTTTATCTCGTCATCACTAAGATACAAACCTTCAAAAGGAAATATTTATAACCATTTTAGCATAATTTTTAACCAAAACTTAAATTTATGTCACATATATATATTTTTTAAAAGTATTTATAACAAATAGTTGATATTCAACTAATTTTTAATATATATATAGTAATATTAATGAAATAAATTAATTAAATGCTAACACATAATTTTAAAAAAATTAAAAAATATGTATAATAACAGTATATTATAAGTAAAATGTGTACCTTGATTGTTCGAAATGATGCGTCTATTATATAATATGTCATCAGACATATATTTCCAAGATGCTTCCCAAACATGATCAGGTCTGCTCATCGATTTTGCAACTAATAAATTTGCGAATAGTTGTCTCAGTGAATGAGCATTTCCCCAACGACTTGCCTCTTCGATTCCACTTTTATACTCTTTATCATCTTCTAGCAATCCCAGTGCATAGCATGCATCACGATATGAGTCGTATAAAACACCGTTAATACGTCTCATATCAGCATGACATTTTGCTCCACGTACAACATTAATTAACATTCTTAAATAATGATTATCACCGGTACCAGGAGCTACGTAAAATACCCTTCCAACTGATGTTCCTTTTTTTCTCTTCGTCCACAATCTTGCATCCTTATTCCAAACAAACTTGGTAGGAAACTCAGAATACGTTAATTCATTTGCTTCAGGATATAGTTTATTTGCTTCAAACCATGCCAAAAACATGCTTTTTGCCACCGTATCTCGATTAACAATTGACGAAATCTCGTCATGCTCAGAAAATACCACATGTTGCTCATTTTCGAGATGAAAACTGAGTCGCTGAACTGGTGGATGTCTAAAGTTGATGTCAAATGAATATATTCTCCAAGCTGCTTCACATGGTGAAATGTACCTACAATCATAGTACATATCTATCTCATCAACATCTTTTCCTTTATTTTGATCTGTTATACTTTGCGAGAATCTGACAGTTACTCTATCGTTCCCTTTGTTGATATATTTGAATAGATACTTGATTGCTCTAGATTGGTTGCACCATTCGACGTTGATGTGACCACCATACTTAATCAATAAGTATTTATTGTGAGGTACAATGTATCTATTATCCAAATGTACATCATTTTTCTTAATTGTCCTACCATTGTTCCTTCTTCGATAGATAGGATACCCATCATCATCAATTGTGGTGACCTGTGCATATTTCTTTGGAAAGTGTTTGGAGCACTTTCCATTTACCATACACGGAGAATTTCGTCTTGCAACACCACACGGTCCGTGTATCATGAAATTAGATACTGCAATGTGATATTCTTGTTCCACTTCTAAATCTGGTATTTCAGCAGAGATGATTTTATCAATATGTTCAGCCGAAGGGTATTTGTCCTCTTTCGCCAGGAAAATTAATATATGTGCATGTGGTAATCCTCTCTTTTGAAATTCAATAGTGTATACCGCTGTATATAAAATAAGAAATAATATTTTTTAGTAAAATATAAATTCTAAACAATATAACGTACTTGTGTAGAAGAAATATTATGAATGCATGTTTAACTAAATTGAATAATACCTGCAATAACTTTTCCGAAGATTTTGTTATGGCGCACATCATTCATCAATTCATCTAATTTCATCTTGAAAACTCGGCTTATAATATCTGGCCTGTCCTCTGCATTCAAGTTTCGTTCATCTAAGAATCGTACTATTTCTGGCCATTTTGGATTGCATGTGAGAGTTATGAATAAATCTGGATATCCCGCCCATTGGCATATTGCCATTGCATCCTGATAATTTTGAATCATATATCTTGCTCCTCCTGTAAAGCTTGATGGCAATATAACTCTCTTTCCCCTGGTGGATGGATCATTTTCACCACGTAAAACAGCTTCTGTCAACTTATTGTATATATCACATCGCAACTTGCTTTGGTTGTGTCTGATATAGCTCAATCTGGAAGACTCAATCATAGTATAGGCATCCACAATAAATTGTTGGAATAATCTCCTTGAAGACAATATGTGGTTTGATCCTGATATACGTTCGTGTAAACGATACGCAAAATACTCCATTTGACTTACTTTCTTCCTAGCACGAGAATTGTCATTTCTCATCACTGATAGTGAGATATCTTCAGTATATCCATCCTCCCCATAAGGAAACAAAATTGGATATTGAAGTGCCAGGTACGAAGGGTGTAGCTCATTTATACGTTGCAATTGACCATTTTTAGCTTCAATTAAAATATCTCTATGGCCCATTGCCTCATCAAAATCCCCAACAATAAGAGCAGCGACTTCACTAATAGTTGGCATGTTATAGTTTCTCGCATCTCCAGTTCTCCGGCTTATTAGCTTCAACTTGATATTTGAGCACTGTTCGACTTCTATTTTATCGCGAGCCATCCTAAATGATTTTACCAAGTTGTTGTGAATGTCAAACATGGTAATTAAATCTGATACAACATCTTGTTGTATACTGTTGGCTTCTTCCGAACGTCTGGACAATGAAAATTTGTAATAAATATTAGGATATTTTTATGGAATAAAATAATATAGATTCGATAAAAAATTAAAGAATATTTGTTGACGTTTAAGTTATTACCTAACAGATGAAATCCTATTTGATATCTCATTTTGAGTGTCATAGATGTAAAGTTGAGCAAACTTTGGTGTGGCACCATCCTCCGGCAACAAACTACCAATTCGATGATAGTTTTGTCCACACAATCTAAACACTGGAGGTGAAGATCCGGTGTTCAAATTCTTGTCTATTTTTCCACCCATAGACGTAAAGCTGAACATACTATTGAATGACCGAATATTATGTTGAAAATGTTTGTTGTGTATATGAATTCCATACAAAAGATCACTTAATAATTGTGGAGGGAACTCCATGCTTGGTATTTTTATCTTTCCAGAAAAACAGCAAGACGAAAATTTGGGATTGGATGTCATTTTATCCTTCTTTTGTCTTTCACCATACCAGAAAAATGCTCCACAATAATTACAGTTGAACGTAGGATCACCAATATCAGAATAACCTGACTCATAAAAATTAAATTCAATATAAATAATAAAAAATATAATTTTATCTATATTTAATGAGCACCCAGACTTTATGATATAATATTAAATTATTGGCATTCTTTATAAATATAAATATATACGCAGCATATTATTACATAATATTTTTTTACAAAAACATGACTTTTTATATTATATTAAAATATAATAACTATTTAATGATTGATACACAATATTACATACCTTTTGTAATATTGATATGTGTCGATGAAGTACATATCAAAGCATGAGTTGAATAATCTACATGATCATCGTAAATATCAGCATGTTCCAATTCATTCAGATCATCATCGCAAATAATTTCCGAGTTTTCTTCTAGCTGCTCATGATTAGTACTATTTGCTGAAAGAAAATAATTATATAAATGCAACACTTTTTCTAATGAATAATATTTTACACAAGTGAGCGTACCTGTTTGATCTATGTAATGAATTTGTGATGATGATCCTATATTGTCTATATTAC
>JAPKLW010006463.1:0-17313 GCA_026898455.1 Plectranthus barbatus | reverse complement strand
AATGCAAAATTATTGAAAGAGCATAAGAGATTCAAATATGAGCTAGAGAAAGAAAAAAAAATTTGAGTTTGTTGATGTATATGAGGAGATGAGGTGGATGAAGATAGATAGTGATTTGAGTTTTTGAGAGTAGCTAACTCAATTTATTTTTAGTCACTTGACCATATATTTTCCTGCCCCTCACAAAAGCCTACATTACAACCTATTGAAAGTCCTTTTTGATTCTAGACTTGTGTACACATTCTAGCAGTGGAGATATTAGAAATTTTGCAAGCCTATGGTAGAAATTTCTTCATACATGTTTTTTAGTGCTTTCATCTTTACCTTAAACACTTGAGAGTTGAGCAATACACTTCTTGTGAGTTCTTCCACGGTTGATGAATTTTCTATCTCTTTCAAATTGCTTGTGGGTAGTGGATTCTTGGTTCTTGACTGTGATGAATCTTGTGAGACATTGCACTTTAACCACTTGATCTTTTGATTTCTTTCTTGCCTATTGATTGAGGACAATCAAACGTTCAAGTTAGGGGGATTTGATAAGCTTGTTATTTCACTCACTTATCTATATTATTTTTATATTATTTTATGTAGTTTTATTGAGTTTATATATATATTATGTGCATGAGTCTATATAAGGTGGTATTATGCGCGTTTTGATGTTTATGCAAGGTTTTAGGCCTAAATTCAATGGAAACCCATTCCAAGAGCAGTAGATGTTCAAAGAAACAGTCACAACTTCTTCCACCTTTGGAATCTAATTTAATGGAGCATAGCATTTGAAAGATATTTGAGTTAGCTTTCCAACGCAACTGGAATCGGGTCAATCGGAGTTCAGGAGAGAAAGTTATGGCCAAAACCGTGAGACCGCGCAGGAGGGGCGAGAAGCTGCATCGATCGACGGACATGTCTCATCGACCGACGAAGATCAAAAAGCTTCATCGATCGACGGGACACCTCCATGATCGACATAGGCATATCTGTTGGTGCGGGAATTCAAGGAAAAACGAGATTTTTCATATCTTTAGCCCCAGATTTGATAGGATACATATCCACCTCTATAAATAACCTTATAAATTCGATTTTTAAGCATTCCCATTCATATTTCAACACATAATTCAGATTTTTGAGAGATTCCAAGAGTTTTAGAGTTGATGTTTGAAGACATATTTTTGTGGGAAGACATTCAGATCCAAGTTTTTATGCAATTCAGGTTTTATCTTTCTATGATGAATATTATTCTGAATATGTGTAACTAAACTTCTCTTTAGATTCTAGGGTTTCGAACTATCTATGTATACATGTTTTGATTAATTGAAATATTTTCTCTTTCCCTTCGTAGTTTGTGAAATCTGTGCTTATTTATAATCTTGATTTGCTGGCCACTTATTAGGATTATCTAGTTGATTACTTGAGACGTAACTGTGATAGTTTTCAATCGAAAGAGATTTTCACAATATAATCTGATTTCTTGTCATAACTGAAGGAGATTGATTATAGGGATAAATCTGTAGATCTTTGGAGTTAGTTAATTTATCTTGAGAACGAAGGGAGATAGGTAATTAATTAATCTACTTTGCGAATTGTCAGACCAAGAAGTTCGTAATACTTTTCTGATGTTTCACTATGAAGAGGAATTAAAATTGGGAATTAATCAATTTATTCATACATGTCATACTTCATAGGTAGATATCCCCGGAATCTGTACTTCTCCTATTTGAATCCAAAGCCTTTTAATTTTCTGTTTAATTTTCGATAGCAAGTATTGCGATTTCAAAACAACAAAACCTTTTATTCGATTTTCCTAATCAATATTTTTAAGAATGCCTGATTTAGTATTTAGGATTTTTCATTGCTTCATTCCCCTGGATCGATAACCTTAGGGTTTACAAATTTATTTGCCACTATTTCTATAATTAATCTGTAGAAATTACAGTGATCAGTAGGCTGCAGCATATGCGGATAAGCATCTTATCTTGGATGTCTTCGTATGCTGGTGTGGGGTGCAAATTGATAAGGACCTAAGTTGAGATCGATTCTTTTATCTGACATTAAAAGAATCTAGATCTCTATGACTTGATGAAATCTTAAGCCCATATGAAGATACAGAAGTGTACATAGATTGTGTATTGATTTGAGTTGAAGAGAAGGTTCTAGTTGAGCCTATACATCTTCAGTCTTGGGTGATATCAATTTGTGTATGACTGTCTGGTATCTGAACTAGGTAACCACATCCAATATAGGATGGTGACATTCCCTGAACAGCTCAAAAGGTTCGTTATGCTAAAGTCCTGCAGGCTGATTAAGTTCAAGCATAAGTGAAAAGGTTTGAGTGGATTGATTTAGGAATTAAAGATGTTAATTAATTAAATAGCCTGTCAGAGCTTAAATTAATTAACGAATGTCTGTAACCTTAAATGTGGGGATAAACTGAGTCCAATGCAACCCGTACCTCAAAACGTGGTAGCAAATAGGTAGGACAGTATTGATTCTCTGGTGGCATGAATCAATATTAATTAATTAATTATATTATGTGTTGAATATGGGAATTAATTAATTGATAGGCCTTATTTGCTATTTGCATTCTGGTCCCTGGTCTGGCCCATGATAACTCAAGCCCAATAGGAGTCTAGAATTTCCTATAAATAAGCCTCAGTTTCTCAGATCTCAATACAACACACCACCACAAAAGATCATAAGTTGCACACAGCAAACCAGAATTTGGGAGCTGTGGTGATCGACCAAGATCTGAGAACGGGGAGGAAATTCTACTTCTCAACCGGGCAAGGGATTTGATAGAGAATCTTCACCAAATTTTCTGATCGAGTTGGGATACAGATCAGAAGATCAGATCAGGAGGATTTTTCTTCTTCTCTCTCTCCTCTCTATTTTAGAAAATAATAAATTATTTTCTATAGATTAATTTCCTCAATCTGTTAGGAAATTAAATCTTGGTGCGTGGGAAGGATCAAAAGGGCATCTCCGCGCACGCGTTCTTCGGAGTTCATCGATCTAGGTATTCCGCATAACCTTCTTATGCATAATAATATAGGAGCATGCTAGGATTGTTCATAGGCATAGCAATTTATTTTTGATATTCCAATTAACGATCCTTGGTAAATGGACTTCGAGATTCAGTTCACGAATCCCTTCACAATAGAGACAAAACCTTCAATTTCAGAAGTCATTTGAAAAAAGGTCAAAGTTTACCGTGTCGTCGAAGGAGATTGGGGCACACCATTGGGCTATTCTCCTAAGGTTGAATCTTCTTCCAAGAAGTCCATTAAAAGGAACTCTCAGCGTCTGGTTGAGTCCTGTTGGCATCTTTCGGAAAAATCTAGCATCAAATACATCCTCTGACTCTCCATCTGAATCAGAGTCTGAAAAGCATGTGCCCATAAAGCCTTGGTCTTCGTCCTCCTCTTGTATCTGTTCACCAGCATAAGGAATGTCAGTGCTACGCTCTCCTCAGCACGCGAAGCCTCAGCTGACTCAAAAATGCTAGCATCCTGCTAAACATTCAATCTTGACCCAGAGCTCCCAGCATTCACAACTCTCTGAGGCTTCCCCTCAGCATGTTGCTGAAAACCAGAATGCTGTCTTCCTTCAGATTGAGCAGTGTTGCTACCACCATGCGCAGCAGTAGGCTCCCTAAAGAAAACTCCTTCCTTGCTTTGAAGATGTTCAGGAGCGTCAAACACTCCTGTCCTCAGAGAATTGCTAAAGTCCTTATCGGACATAGCATCCTTATCCAGCTGAGTGGAGGAAACTTCTATATTTTTCTTCCCTTTCTGTAGCTTAGCAGCCTCCCTAGCTGCATGCTCTTCAGCAGGTTTCTTCGCCTGCTCATGCTCTTCAGCAGCTTTCTTCGCCAGCTCAAAATTCCTATCTCTTGCCTCAAAGGTTATCCTCTCCATTTCCTTCATGTATTCAGTCCTCTCCTACTCCTTCTTGTTTCTCTTCCTATTTTTAGCATTCTCCCTTATAACTTTTAAGCATTTAGAAAGTGGCTTAGCTGAAAGCGGACTTACTTTCTCCGTCCTCAGCTCCAGGCTCAGCAGATGTGATTTTTTCAAAGGTTTTAATAAGTTTCCTCTGCTTCTACTTCTTCTTAGGCATAGCAGCATCTGATCTCTTCCTCTTGGGTATGTCAGCAGGAAACTGACCCAATTTTTCAGCAGGAATCTCTCCTAGCTTCTCAATATCAGCAAGGTCTTGGAAGCACCTTTTTGTCTCAGCTGTCTTTCTTGCAGCAGCAATCTATTCAAAAGTTAAAGAGATTGCATGCTCCAACTGTTGAATGGCTAATGTTGTTGGATCAACATCATCTTTAGATGTTGGTTCTTTGGGGTTGACATTTGATTTGCCCTTTAGAACTCGTGGGCAAGAATTATCCACCGGAGCCGATCTCTTCTTGGTTTGCGGAATGTAATTAGTATGAGAGAGTGGCTTACCCCTGTCGAGCTTGGATTTGTCAAACTAAGTCTCAATAAGCTAGCTGACCATCAGCCCAAAGTTTACATTGGACAAGAAGGTCCCCTCCTCCTCAATCGTCACGTTCTTCTTCGCATGGTCCAACCATCGCTCGAAGAAAAACTCTGCCCAGTTCCCTTGAATTCCATCCACCAACGTCATCATCACGGCATACTTCTTTGCAAAAAGCTTTGAGTACGACCTAGCGTCGCACTGGAACAACATGATCACAAGATCAGCAAGGAGTCAGTAATCCTCCTGGAGCTGATTGATCGGTGTTGCCACCTTCCAAGTGATCGCCTTCCCTTGACTGTCTTTCTTCAAGTCAGGCTTCTTACACAGTTCCACCTAGCCTCCATTTCATCTATTTTGGCGACTTTGTAGCTTGCAATGTATGGGCCTGAGCTGTGAAGCCTAAACTTCTTCGCAAGTACCTCAGCACTCACGATTATGATTGTTCCAAAAACAGAGGTCTCGAAAGATTTGGAATCTTTTGCTACAACCGGCCTTGCATAAAACTCAGATACCATATAAGGTCAGAACCTCAGAGGTTCAGCAGACAAGTATTCGATCACCTGTTCCTTTGCCAAGGTTTTTATCACCTAATTCGGAAAATTGGGAACAACAAGAAACTTATAAAGAATGTGGTCCTTCATGACCTGACTGGCTCTCTTCTGAGCAATGGAAAGACTAGATTGCTCCTTCTTCTTTGCAAGTGTTACCAGACGAGCATACGGAACCTCATCTTCACCACTTTCTTCTTAATAATCTGAGTAAAATCGGGTGCACACCTTTCGTGAAGTGGCAAGCCAACAGTAGGAGCTTGGTCTATCCCTAGGGGGTTCTCAGGATCAGACATTTGGTTATGAGCAGGGTGTTGGGAAATTATTCCTAAAATCTCCCTTAGGATTTATTTGTAAAAGGTTTTGTTGAATCAAACCTTAGCACTTGGTCGATCATTTGCTGAATTCTAGAATAGTGTAGCATATGTTGTAATGTCCTATATAGGAACTACTTTGAGTTTTAATAGATTACTTTGCTAGAAGGTTTTCCAGCAGATAGCGAAGAAGAACATCTGCTAGAAAGCATATGCTAGCAGAATGCTAAGGAGTTAGCATTTGCTAACTTTCAGCAAACATTGGAAGATGCTAGCAACAGACGTCAAAGGATCGAATGTCAGCAAAAGGCTTTTAGCAGATTACCACGTGATAGTATTCGCTAAGGGATACTAGAAGAGACAAGAACGTCATTAGTTGAAGTCATTCTGCTATTCTGACAAAAGTACACACAAAGGAAGAGACTTTCCCGAAGTAGTTCAAAAGTACAGTCCTGCTCCAAAAAGCGACCGCTCAAGTCAAATCACTCTTGGACAAAGAAGTCGTTGTGTCTAACGGATATGGAGATTCAAAGTTTGAATCTCCACCTATAAAAGGAAGGACCAAAAGTGAGAATCGACTACTGCTTCATTCACTGCCAATATTCGCCAATCACCTAAGTGTGAGATTCCTTTGACAAAGTGAACTAAGTGAAAAGTAGTCAGTTGAGAGCTCGTGATAAAGAGTATTCAAAGCTCTCAACAACCAAGAAGTGTCTTTCATTGAATATCTGACACTTATCTTTAAGAGATTCCTTAACTTCGGTTGAGAATTTTCAATCATTGGGATAACTTCCATCCTAGGAAGATCCAACAGTCATTCCTAGAAACGGATTGACTCTGACGGGCCTTTAGCCGCACACCTAAACAGTTTTGAAGAAAACTATAAAAGCCTCACTAACAGCGAAAGACAAGTTTTTCGAAGGTTCCGCCTTTAACTTGGCTGTAGGTGTATTTTGAAAAGTACGAATCATCGGAGGATAGCTTTGTTGTGGCCGGTCCGAAAGTTCGCCGCCTACTGCAAGTGTTTGGCAATTTCTTGTACTTTTGCATACTTTTCTAGTGGAAATCTTAACGTTTTGGCTAAGGAGTGGACGTAGATATTTTTGGATAGAACCACTATAAATTGTTGTGTTCATTTACTATTTTATTGATAACTATTCAAACTGATTTGAAACCTAGCAACATAGTTGCTAGCGTATAACTTGAAGAATCTTAACACACAACTTGAGCTTAAAATATTCAGTAAACAAGATAAGTGTAAGTGATGTTTATTATTTTCGCTGCATTTCATATTACGTTTAAGTCACGACGACTCTGATATTTGAGGATCAACAAGTAGTATCAGGGCCAAGTTGAAAAACCGACTGCTTCTGAGTCGCTTTGAGACCTGATCTATCTTTTCCTTGCACCTTTATCCTTGTTTTTCTGTGTTCGTTTGTCTAGCTCAGGAGAATACTACAAGCGTGAACAAGATGTTGAACCATTCTCTGGGAAAGTATAATAGGGAGAACTTTACATCATGGAAGAAGATGGCTCTCATACAGCTTCAGAGCATACATCCAGAAATGCTAGATGTACTTGAAAGAGGTTCAATTAAAATTATGAAAGCTAACACTTATGTAGGACCTGATCCTGCTGAAGAGGAAGTTGCTGAAGGAGAACAGCCTAGACCTCCAAGACCCCCAAGACATCAAATGATTGCTAAACCTTTTGAGGAGTACACAAGTGAGGACAAGAAGAGAGCTTAGTTGGAGCACGTAGCAAAGAAATTGATCCTTGATTCCCTACCAAAGCTGATGGCAAACAAGGCTCTTGAACTTGACACTGCTAAAGAAATGTGGGAATATGTATGCGAGTCTTCATAGGAGACAGACCAAATGAAACGCAACAAGCTACAGGTAGTTGTTGATAAATATGAGTCTTTCTTTATGATTGCAGGTGAATCCATACAAGTTATGGAGGAACGCTTCAACACCATCATTGGGAAGCTTAGCAATCTTGGGAAGAAGTATGAAAATGGGGAGATGAATCACAAATTTATCTCCAAGTTGTATCCCAGAGATGACTGGTTTGTCAAAATGACCAGTCTGAGTGAAAAAGACCTCCGTAAAATGACCACGTCTGAGGTATTTGCTTAACTTTAATCTCATGAATTCATTATACAACAATCAAAAAAGAATGAAGCAGCTGTAGCACAAGCTTCATCATCATCCGCTGCTGGCTCTGAGGATATAGCATACTTTGCCAAAAAAAAGACTTCAACCAGTTTAAGTTGAAGAAGTCTTATCATAACCAAGAGAGGTCTGCTCCAGCAACGCCAACGAAGGAGGTTGCTACAACCTCAGGTTCCCAGCCTACTGATCTCAAGATCAGTGAATTGGAAGAGCAGATGAAAAAGCTTCAGAAGATGCTGATGGAAGCTAAAGCAGAGAAAGAAACAAAGGAAACTCAGCAGTCATCCTCTTATGCCCGCTCAGCAGAGCGAAAGCCTAGGACATGCTTCGAGTGTGGATCCCCTGACCACTTGAAACATGATTGTCTGAAAGTAAGTAAAGAGGAGAGGGAGCGCTTGAAGCAGAGATTCGAGAGACGTGCTGTCAAAGCAGTCAAAAGGGCGCTCCTCACCAGAACAGAAGCTCAGGATTTTCCTGAAAATGATGAGGAATAGTATCTTTCCTCTGAAAAAGATGATGAGGAGGCCATGCAAGTTTTGATGGCAGATATTGCGGATGATTAGTTTGCTGATGCAGAAGCTGAGCAGAACGCTGAAACGGCTCTAGCAGTCGAGAAAAACGAGGTAATTTTAGTAAGCATTCCTAGCTTCGATACCTTTGAAAAGTTCGAGGATTTCACTCTAGATCTGAGGAAGACTATCTCACGAAACTGAGTGTAGAATTCTCTAAAATGCATGAGATCAAAAATGCAACTGTTGGGGAAAATGCCTCGCTAAAGATTAAAGTTACAAATTTGACCAAAGAAGTCAAAAGACTGAGGTCTGCAAGTTAGGAGTTGTCAAAACTTAAAGCAGATTTCTCCGATCTGTCGAAAAACTATAAAAATTTAGAACAGGAGAACCTTGCTTTAAAAAGTAAACCCCAAGAAAAGTGTATTTGCAATTACTCATCCAGCAAGGCAGTACTCAATGCCATTGTAAGCTCTCAGAGAAGTCACAATGACAAATCTGGTTTAGGCCTTAGATATTCTGACAAAGCAACAACTTCTAAGGAGAAACAAATTGTATTCTTTTCTGCTGGAATGATAAATGGTGACAAAGATAAAGGAGTTGCAAATGCTAAATCTTCTAATGCTAAGAAAATTGCTCAGCAGAAGATTAGACATCAGCAGAAAGCATTTGCTAATGCAAAAACTGCTAAGTACTCACCCCCTAGATCTCAGCAGAGGTTTCAATCAAATTCTGCTAAGGACAAATCCAAAGGACCTTAGCAGAGGAACCCTAGGAGGAATACTAAGCATGAATTTGCTATACCTCAGCAGATGAAACAGAAGATGAATGCTAGGCATGTATCTGCTAGATCTCAGCAGATGAGTGATAAGCTCGTTTTTCTACTCACTTATCGCTTTGTTTTTCCTTTCTTTTATGCATTTTATTATGTTTTCTTGAATAAACTGAGCATGAGTGTTTATTAGAGGGTGTTATGCTTGTCATGGTGAGATTTTACAGGTTTTATTTTCTTGAAATTTTGAAAATGCAAAGGTATGAAAATTTTTGTTCTGAGTTTTGAAGTGGAGAGAGAAGGGGTAAACAGTAGGGTTAATTTTCTGAAAGCGATCTGACGGTTAGTGAGAGGTCTGCGGAGAGCTAGATCGATGGCTTAGAGTAGATGTGTCTTTCAACATGGTTGCCCATGCTCCGAGAAGTACTCGAGTGCGTCCGACGTGGCGTCTCCTCAGTAAACACATCCGTTTTGCGAGCATTAATTGCGCCTTTTTGGGTCCCATCAAGTTTGAATTTTAAGTCATCCCACCTCGATCTTGGGTATGCTAAGATCATATATTCAGCAAATATCAGACAATAATGAGTCTCAGCACCTTTACTTTCATCGAGTGTGCTGACTTCTCTTGATACGTTAGCATCTATGGAATATCTGCTGGAGCTCTATTGCTATTCTACTGAACGGGACAATAATGATGAAAGCCTTGAGCATCGCAATGACCCTTACTAGTTACTGCTGAATTGATTTTACTCCCCATGCATACACGTTGGTTCCCTTACTCGCAATGTTTCATATTCCGAGAGCCGAATCATTGTGATTTTCTGATAGATTTTCCCTTTTTAGTCATGATTAGCAATTTTCTATAAATACCTTCCCTCTAGGTCACTTAAACATCACAACTCTTCTCTTCTCGTCTTTTCCCTAATCCGAAAAATTTCTCATCGAATGGCTTCTCCTTCGGACGCGTTGAAGATCAGACGTAGTTTGATCCTGAATGAGTCTGTTCTCTATGGCTATAATGGATATGATCATCCTGTAGCCGATCAGATCATGGCTACACTTCAGTGGTGTGGCCTTTCTCAATTTGCATGCCTTACTCCTCAAAGTTTTCGGGAGGAACTCTTTCGGGATTTCCTTGCTAATTATCATGTAGAGCATGATGCAATCTATGGGGTGTATCGATGGGTGATGGTGCATTGGACTCCTGACACGTTTGCTGATGACTTTGGTCTTCCCCGAGGTCTATTGACTTTGGACAACTATCATGGCACGGAAGTGGCTCCAGAGTGGGTGTCTTGGGAGAAGTGGCGTCATTCTCCTCATTTTGACTTTAGCCCTAACATACCAGCCTATGGCCTACATACTAAGTATTGGGTGATGTTCCGGATCGCCCATGGTATCTTGTTGGGAGAGGAGCCCTATGACCTCTGTTTCTCTCGAGATGCCTGGCAGGTGATGATGGCCATAGACAATGTTGCTTCTGTTGATTGGGTCGAATTTGTTTTCAAAAATATCTGGGAGTGTGTCAAACATTACCCATCTGTGCCGCTACTCAATGGAATGCAACTCAGCTGGCTGATGGAGAAGAAGTTTCCTGAGATTGTTGTGGGTAGGCACAATCTTCACGGTGCAAACATTTATCCATACAAGCCTATTTCCCCTTTCTAAGAATTTCCGCCGTATTAGACTTTGTTGTTTTTTTTACTTTATGATGTAATCGCGACTTCTTTTGCAATGAAATGTACTTCTTTTGCTAAGAATTTCAATCTTTTGAATGCTGGTGATTTTATTATGTTGACATCATAGTTTTTTATATTTGTTGCTAAATAAAATGTCATTCAGCAACTGTCTTTCATTTCCACAAAGTCTGCTGAGCATACATGATCTGTCCACCATTTTCTGAGCAGTATCATTTCAGCAGATGAGACTTAGCAGAGCCTTCCATCGTCCGCTTCAATAAGAAATTTTGTATAGATTTCAAATGAGAAAATAAGAACATCATCTTATTCATCCGCAGCATCGTCTAATTCCATCAATCCTAATTTGAAACATAACTCTTTGAACCGTGTTTTTGCTAAAGGTTTGGTGAAAATGTATGCTATCTGATCCTCTGTGCATATCCGCTGAATGTCAATGTCCTTCTTTTCTTGGTGATCATGAATAAAATGATGTCGAACATCTATATGCTTAGTTCTGGAATGATGCACTGGATTCTTTGTAATACACATAGCACTGTTGTTGTCGCAGTAAATAGGTACACATTCAGGAGAAATATCAAAATCCTGAAGTTGTTGACGAATCTATAAAACTTGTTGACAACAACTAGCAGCTGCTACATATTCTGCTTCGGTGGTTGACGTTGCTACCGAGTGCTGCTTTTTGCTAAACCAGTTGATTAGCTTATGTCCAAGAAATTAACATGTGCCACATGTGCTTTTTCTATCCATTTTGCATCCTCCAAAATCTGAATCCGAGTAACCACTTAGAGCTAGACTGTCGGCTCTTGGATACCAAATTCCTAAACCTTCTGTGCATTTTAGATATCTAACAATCCGTTTTGCTGTGTCTAGGTGTGACTTGTTGGGATTTGCTTGATATCTAGCACATACACCCACAGGATATGAGATATCTAGTCTGCTGGCTGTAAGATATAGCAAAGACCCGATGATCCCTCATTATAGAGTTTGATTCACTGCTTCTCCTACCTTCTCGAGCCCTGCTACACATGCGTTGCTGACAGGAATCCTTAAACTCTTGGTTCTTTCTGGACAGTACTTAGCAATTAAGTCTCGTGTATTTCCTTTGATGAATAAAAATCCCTTCATTGGACTGTTGAACTTGGAGTCCAAGGAAATACGACATCTTTCCCATCATGCTCATCTGAAAGTTACTCATCATTAACTTGGAGAACTTGTCGCAGAGATCTTGATTATTGGATCCTAATATAATGTCATCCACATAGATCTGCACGAGTAGAATACTTCCTTCGTCTTAATACAAAAGAGCATCTGATCAATCCATCCCTTCTTAAATCCATTATCGAGCAGAAACTTGGATAGCGTTCTATACCAAGCTCGCGGTGCTTGCTTTAGACCATACAATGCTTTTCTCAGCTTATAGACTTGGTTTCCATTGTCAAATCCTGGGGGTTGTTCAACATAAACCTCTTCTTTGAGTTCACCATTCAAGAACGCACTTTTGACATCCATCTGCATAACCAAAAATTCATGATGTGCGGCATATGCAAGAAACAATCTTATTGCTTCCAATCTTGCTACTGGAGCGAATGTCTCGTCGAAGTTCATATCCTATGGCTACGAGACGCGCTTTATTTCTCACCACTACGCCAGACTCGTTCTTTTTGTTTTTGAATACCCATTTAGTGCCAATCACATTCTGATGTTTTGGTCTATCCACTAGATCCCAAATGTGATTGCGGGTGAATTCAACAAGTTCCTCTTGCATAGCATTCAACCAGTCAGGGTCTCGAAGAGCATCCTCAACCTTGGCTGGTTCTTCACTAGATAAGTATCAAGAAAACATTGCAGAACCTTGTCTTGTCAGAATAGGATCATTAATATCTCCAAGAACATTTTCTAGGGAATGAGCACATAGCCAAGCTGGTCTGATAGGTTCTTCAGCATTTTCTTCTTCGTCTGGAATGTTGGAGGTTCTCAAATTTCCTTCCACATTCACTTGATTCTCAGCATCTTGGTTGATAGCAATTCTTTCTTCAGCAATGGGTGTTCTTTCATCAACGATAGTGTTGTCAGCAACCGGAGTTCCGTCTATTGATGCTTCAGCATCTGGTACCCCAGCAGCTCCTCTGCCAAGACCTTCAGTAGTGTGGACTTCTGCTACAGCAGGTATTTCACCAACTGGTATCTCAGCATCTCCTCTGTCAAGACCTTCAGTAGTGTCTACTTCTTCAGCAACGGATTGGGATTTTAAAAATTCCTCATCTGAGTCATCAAATAGATCAAGGATATCTTTTTGGGTTACAATCACTCATTGACTTAGTCTGATCAATTCATAAGTTTTCGAGAATTCATAGTCGATTGATCATTAACATCATTAGTCTCATGATTGTTTTCCTTCGTCTCTTTGATAATTCTACGCAATAAAGTAGATTCATCAAAAATAACATTGCATGTTATTTCCACAATTCCAGTAGTCTTATTCAACACTCTATAGCCTTTGTGAGTGGGGTGACCATAAGTACACCCTCATCTGACTTTGGTGAGAAAGTGTTAAGTTTTGACTTCTCGTTGTTATGGATATAACATGTTGTGCCAAAAGCACAAAGATGATCTAAATTAGGCTTACGACCGTTGTATACTTCGTAAGGAGTTTTGTTGAATCATCCGGTAATGGAGCTTCTGTTCTGAGTATGGCAGGCAGTTATCACAACTTCTCCCCAATATTTAGCAGGGAGATTAGCGCCTGCTAACATGGATCGCACTGCTTCTTTCAGTGTTCGATTCCTTCTTTCTGCTAGACCATTCTGCTGGGGTGTTCGAGCAGTGGACCTTTCATGACTGATACCAGCCTCTGCGCAAAAATCCATAAAGATTCCATTAAAGAAATTGGTTCCATTATCAGATCGCATCCTCTTTACTGTCACTTCTTTGTTGTTTTGCTCCTTGAGAATTAACTCAGGTAGTATGATTTTAACTTCATCTTTGGCTTTTAGCAGACGTACCCATGTATACCTGGAATAGTCATCAATCACCACGAGAGTGTATATCTTTCTACTTACAGTAGGTGGAGTGACTGGTCCAAATCGGTCCATGTGCAAAAGCTCAAGAATCCTGCTTGAAGTGTTCTTCTCTGGATTAGATCAAAATGATGCTTTGGTCTGCTTCCCTTGTTGGCATGATTTGCATATGCCTTCCTTTTGAAATGTTATATCATCAGGTAGACCAGCAACAAGCTCATTTCTGGCAATATGGTTAATGGTTTTGAAATTTAAATGGTTTAACCTTTTGTGCCATAGCCATATGGTTTCTTCCTTGCTTAGTGCCAAGAAGCATGAGTGTTGAATTCCACTTTGCCAATCGACAACGTAGAGACCACCTTTTCGAATTCCTCGAAGTTTCACTTCTCCTATTACATTATCAGCTATTGAGCAACATGAATGAATAAAAGATACTGTGTACCCATTTTCGCATAGTTGACTTATGCTTAGCAGATTGTGCTTTAGGTTGTATACTAAGGCAACATTAACAATTCTTAGTCCATTGCGCTCTACACATCCTCTACCAAGAACTCTGCCTTTACTGTTATCTCCGAATACAACAGAAAGACCATTCAATTTCCTGATATCTGAGAAGAGTTCTTCATCTCTCGTCATATGTACCGAGCAACCACTGTCTAGGATCCATTCATTTGACATGCCGGATGTCTTTGCTCCTGAATCCTGACCCTGCAAAAATAGTTAGGTAAATTTAGGTGCCCATTTCGTGTCGGGTCCTGACAGATTAGCATGAGTCATGATTCCTTTGGGAATCCATATCTTGGTAATCTTCAAGGTTTTCTCCTTAAGATCCTTTTTGACGATCTTTTCAACCTTCTGGTGTGTGTGCGCATGTGATTGTGTGTTGTGCTTATTTGCCTTCATTGTCATTTGATGATATTCATATCTAGACTTAAGCCTTACATAAGTGTTTCTCCTATGTGATATGTGATGATGGTGTTGGGGTTTTACTGAATGATATGATATTTGTTTACCCCTAACATAATTAGGATTAGGCTTCCTAGCATTTGAAGTAAAGTGCTAAGCATTTGTCCTGGAATTTGCTAAATGTAGCTGCTTATCTGATTCATAATAAATCCTTTGCTGGGATCCAACATATCTTATGGTACTCTGCTGAAATCTTACATTCTGCTTGACATTCTACTAAGGTCTAGCGTAATGCTTGACATTCTGCTTAGGTTCAGCAGACTGTTAGATATTCTGCTGAGTCTTCTTTTTAGCATCTTTCGTAGCATTTGATGATTCAGCAACCATCTCACACGTTTCCATACCATTGATAAGTTTATATTTTTACCAACTTATCTATTGTTTATTTGTCTACTTTTGGTGATATTTGAATCGTTTTTCATGTCTTTTTGAGCATACATTGGCTTTGGTACTTTTTATGGTGTGTTTGATGAATCATGCAGGTTTTTGGATGAAAAGTGAAGGATTTTGGAATCTCGTTCTTCACAGCTTTGGAGAAGATCGACAAAGGAACTCAAAGAAATTGACGAAGGATGGCTGAAGCAGGATGGTCGTCGATCGACAACATGTCGCCGTCGATCGATGACGCTCACCACCTCCATCGATCGACGAAGCTTCACAGTCGATCGATGGGCTGCCGCAAAACCAGATCCATATCTTTTGTTTTCTAAAGATAAACACATATCTAACTCCTAGATATGATAGGATTCGTCTACAAACTCTACAAAAAGGATGGAGAAGTCGAAAATTAGAAAAAACACAAGACAAGAGAGAAGATAGAGAATTAGATTGAGAGAACATCACAAGGAAGAAGTAGAAGAAGAAGATTATTTGGTTGGAGATTGAATCTCTTGGGAAGAATTAGCTTTCCTGTTCCTTATTTCTTTTCTTTTTCATTGTCTATGATGTTTAAGATTAGAATTATGTGTACTTGATTGTCTTCTCAGATTCTAGGTTTTCAATCTATCAATGTATGCATGTTTTTGATTAATTGAAGTTATTTTTCCTTTCCCACACAGTTTGTGAAATCTGGTTTTATTCTTAATCATGAAGTATGTTGGCCACAACTTAGGATTACTAGATGGAAATTAGAGACGTAACTATAATAGTTTTCAATCGAAAGAAGATTTTCACAATATGATTTGATTTCTTGTTGTAACTGAAGGAAATAAATTGTAGGAATAAATTCGTAGAACTTTAGGAGTTAGTTAATTGATCTTGAGACCAACAGGAGATAGATAATTAATTAATCTACTTTATGAATTGTCCAACAAAGAAGTTCATAATAGCTTTCTGATGTTTCACTGTGTAGAGGAATTAAACTTGGAAAATAATCAATTTACTGATTCATGTCATACTTGATAGGGAGAAAAGGCCTAGAATCTGTACTTTTCTTCTATAATATTTTTAAATATATTTGTTTTTAAAATTGTTTTTAAAGTTTTCCAAACCCTTTTAATTTATGTTTTTCCTATCCAGTACTTTAAGAACTC
Organism: Plectranthus barbatus; assembly: GCA_026898455.1. Lineage (NCBI taxonomy): Eukaryota > Viridiplantae > Streptophyta > Magnoliopsida > Lamiales > Lamiaceae > Plectranthus > Plectranthus barbatus. The sequence continues at coordinate 1,296 of JAPKLW010006463.1, read as the reverse complement.
TTGAGTTAGTATTTAGGATTTTTCGTTGTTCCTTTCCTCGTGGGATCAATAATTTAATTTGCCGTTGTATTATTAGCTCTGCTAAGTCGTGGTTAAAAATACTCGCGATCAAATTTTGGCGCCGTTGCCGGGGAAAGGACATAATTGTCCTGCTATTAACTTTGTGATTAGAGTACTGATTTAGGCTGTAACATATTGTAAATAATCATTTTTCTTCTAGTACGAAGGGCCGTCGACCGACGCTACTAAGCCGTTGATCGACGCTTTCATCAATTTTGTTTTTAATTTTTTATTCTTTTTAATTGTTTGTTTGGTTAATTCGCAGTGCCATCTCATGAACTACTTTGTTGTACAGGTAGTGCATGAGTACAAGAGCCCGAACAAAAGACCCGCTTTATTACTATCCGAACATTGAAGCCACGTGCAGAAAAATCCGAAGGAATAAGCGCGCTCAAGAAGGCTCAAGTAATCAAGCAATGGCAGACGAAGTACCACCACCGGACAATGAAGAACAGCCGATTGTACGACCACCACCACAAGGATTGACCATGGAAGAGCAGACTACTCTTGTCCAAGAAATCCAAGCCATGAGGAAACAGATGCAGCAATTGATCCTAGACCAAGACAGGGCGAGAAACAACAGAAACCCTCAGTTCGGTCATAGGAATCCATTATTTAAAGATCAACCTGAGGATGAAGATCCCAAGGATCAGGATCTTCCTGATGAATCAGATGATGATGAGGAAAATGAAAAAGCCATGCAGAAGAGGTATCGACCTCAGTTCAAAGAAACTGACTTCAGAATCGGAATTAAAGCAAATAATTTCGAGTTGAAGACTGGCCTAGTTCAGATGGTTCAACAGAACCTGTTCGGCGGAAGGGCTACTGAGGATCCATATGCCCACCTAGACAAATTTCTGATGCTCTACAATACTGTCAAGATTGGAGGGTGATCACTGATATTTCTACCAGATTAATTATAGAAACAGTGGCAAATAAATTTGTAAAACCCGAAAGTTATCGATCCCACGGGGAAGAAATAACGAAAACCTCGAAATACTAAATCATTAGTTCATTAAAATATTGGTTAGGAATATCAAATAAAGGTTTTGGTATTTTGAAATCGTAATTCTTTGAAAACGCAAAGTAAACAGAAAATTAAATCGCTTTTGAAATCAAATATGAGAAACACAGATCCTAGGGAATTCTTCCTATCAAGTATAGCATGCATGAATAAATTGATTAATTCCCAAATTTAATTCCTCTTCGCAGTGAAACATCAGAAAAGTATTACGA